>JAQQSW010007034.1:0-13803 GCA_028646575.1 Pseudocheirus occidentalis | reverse complement strand
ACATTGGCTTTATTTGTACAGAAACTTTTCAGTTTGATGTAATCAAGATTATTTATTTTGCATTTTATAATGCTCTCCAACTCTTCTTTGGTCATAAAGTCTTCCCTACTCCATAAATCTGACAGGTAAACTATTCCTTGCTTCTCCAGATTATTTACAGTATCAGCCTTTATATCTAGATTGTGCATCCATTTAGACTTGACTTTGGTGTATGGCATTAGACAATGGTCTATGCCCAGTTTCTGTCATACTATATTCCAGTTTTCCCAGCAGTTTTTGTCAAATAGTGAATTCTTAGTCCAGAAACTGGGGTCTATCGGCTTATCAAACAGTATATTACTATAGTCGCTGAGTACTGAGTCTTTTGTACCCAGTCTATTCCATTGATCCACTACTCTATTCCTTAGCCAGTACCAGGCAGGACTGCTGCTTTATAATAGGGATTAAAATCTGGAATGGCTAGGCCACCTTCCCTAATATTTCTTTTCATTAATTGCCTTGATATTCTGGATTTTTTTGTTCTTCTAAATGAATTTTGTCACTATTTTTTCTAGTTCTATAAAGTAATTTTTTGGTAGATTGATTGGTATGGCACTAAATATGTAATTTAATTTAGGTAAAATTGTCATTTTTATTATATTAGCTCTACCTAGCCATGAGCAATTGTCAGATGTTCTTTAGCACCAAAATAAAGATAACTGGCTCGCAGCAGTCTTATCAATGTTCATTCATACATGTGCAAGCCCCTTATCTTCTCCCTTCTCCCAGGCTTCAGTACTGACCCATGGCCAAGGCAAGGTACCAGAGGCTTACTAAAATCCTTAAGTAACTGCTTCAAGGACCTGTCCTAAAAGGGGAGTAGAAAGATATTCATTTTATAATGTAAATCAGGTTTAGTTCAGCTATTTATTTCTTCCCCTGGAAAAATTTCTTAAAAATACAAAAGGGGCATAAACACATACAAAGACTTAAACATAAGGAGGTAACTTACAAAATATTCTTATACTCTCCTGGAAGGTTGACTTAAAACTTTAAAATAATATGAACCACTTAATGGGACTGTTGAATAGGCACTTCACCTTGACCTTTGTTTTTTACTGTGTTAAACAATTTTCTCAAAGTCCCTTTCTAACAAGCAGGCCTGGAATTGTGCTTATCCTCCTGTTGGTGGTGGTACTCTCTTCTAAGAAGCACTGTAGTACCTGAAGGAAGCACCTTCCATGGTGCTGAGGGAGCCCAAGAACTCTCAGCTCCTGAGGTAGCTATTCTTGAAAAGTTCATCTCTAGGAAGGGCTAGGTGGCACAATAAATACAGCACTGGCCCTGCAGTCAGGAGGACCTGAGTTCAAATCCGACCCTAGACACTCACTAGCTATGTGACCTTGGGCAAGTCACTTAACCCCAACTGCCCTCGAAAAAGCAAAAAAAAAAAAGAAAGGAAACAAAAGAAAAATTCATCTCTCCTCATCACTTTTTTGTGTCCTGTTCACAGGAAAATAAAGACAAAGCAGAAGAAGTAGACTGGGTCAAGGACTTAAGCTCACCCAGATGTAACATGCTCGCTAGTTGTTTTGTACTGGCAACCACCATTGCTCCTCAGGAGGGTAGAAAGGGCAGCATAAATCCCCATCCCTGACCCCCATTACAAGATGTCCTATAGAGAGTTCCCCACATGTTCAGGAGAAACGAAAGAAGAGTGAGCACTAGAGTGTAAAGACACTGCTTTTAGGGTCTACTGAGTGACTCAATAGCCAGTCTTCTATTTGATGATAGAATGGAGGTGAAGGATAGGAGGAGAAAAGGTAAAGGAAGCACAAAGAACACAACCTGGAAAGCTCTGGTTGCTCATGTCTTTCATCACAGGGCCCACCAGAAAAAAACCAGGGTAAATGTGTCACCAGAAGAGACCCATCTTTGACAATAGTACATTAGGCACTGGAAACCCAGCTCCAAGCATAGTCCATGGGTATCCTCTAGCCAGAGCTGATCAGTGAGGCTCCCCTGATTGCATCCATTCCACTCTATATGGATATGTTGTCCATTCCTTCTCCTTTCTTAGAATGTAAGATCCTTGAGGACAGGGACTGTCTCATTTCTGACTTTGTATCTCCCATACTTAATGAAGGACTTGTTCAGGAAATAGCTTAGTGTTTTTAATCATCCCAAGCTTCTCCATGAAACAAGGCCATATCTTTTTAAACAGTGTTTTTCTGACAGTTATTGCCTTAACATCCTCAAGATACCTCACTCTATATTAGAAATTATGGTTTGGAGAGATAAAGGGAAGACCATGGGATTAGATCAGATGATGGGAAGACCTGGTTTCTTCTCTTGTGGAGTATCTCCTTCAATGGTGACAAAGCTGGCAAGCTTGGTCCTACCAAGACAAAAATGTAAAATACAGTTATCTACAGAAATTCATACAGCATAGAGAAATATCTTGGCTACCTTCGTTTTGGCCTATGAACCAAATCATTCCATGCCCAATGCCAAATGTGAAGTCATAGTTACATTTGCACATTGATCATGGAAAAATTCTAACAGGACTGGTCAAAATATTTTCAAATGTGGCCTGTGGAGTTGTTACTCCCTCAAAAAGTCCTCATATAACATTTCCTCTAAGTACCCCATTTACTGTTTTCAATACAATACCAGACATTTTGTAGATACTCAGGCAATAATTATCATTTATAAGGGTGATGGGAGAAATATCCTGCTACAACATGCTGCAGTGATTTTGATTCATCTTAGAGTCATGATGAAACCTAGACCGAGAATGTTCAGAAGTTCTGCTGATGCTGCTGACATGGTAACCAGGGAGAGTTTGTGAAGTCAATAGAATCCTGTATGAATGCTTGGTGGATTATTGTCTACTACTTGGTGTAGACTAGACCAATAAAGAATCATCAGGTGAGCATATTTACTCATATCATTATCTTTGTTTTGGACTATTTCCAAATAAAGTACAGATTTGTTGATGAGAGAATGATTAAGATGACTCTAAAAACAATCTAAAATTCCCCAAATTCTTCCAAATAGTACTATGTGAAGAAGTCCCTGGAACTACTGAAAACCCAGAATTGATACTCTTATTTTCCCCTACCCTATACCTCTACAACCCACTCCCTTTGTTAGACTCGTTTAGATATTAACAAGACATGGGCTCAAAGCACATTGCCTTTTGTCAGAAGGTGGACCACGTTGCTATATTCTCCTTGTTTTGGTCCTATAAATTCAAGAGTTGTTATATTTATATTTTTGTACCCAAGAAACTATGCAGTTAGGTTACTAACTGCTCATAGTAAGTAATAACAATCATGTTGTGGGGTGGTTGAAGGGAGGGAGCAGTTACCATTCCATCAGAGCCATGTACAAATTTGAGTTAAACTCTTTTCATAACAGAGCTCACAAACTGTGAGTTTACAATTCTTTCATCTCTGTTTTGGCTCTTCCTTTTACTTCTACAACACAGGGCATGGTTAAAATATTTGTGGTAGAAGAGAACTCCAGAAAAATAATAGGAGACTATAGGCTGCCACTCCTGTGGTTCCAAATCCTGCCTCCCTATCCAGTCACTGAAAAGTTCTTCTTTGAAGAAAAATAACATGTCTGTTTCAAAAACATTGCCACCAATCATAGACACTGATAGTATTTTTTTCTTGGAAGCAGATAGGAAGAGTCAACCTACAATCAAGTGGATTAAGCCATTTGTTTTCCCAGCTGTGAGAAGTGATAGTTTATTGGGCAACTCAATTGACCAGGGTCCAATCTTCCCTCCCCTTCTCCATGCTATATATCATTTATAATTTTGTAAATAAAATAAATGTCTCGATGAAAAGTTGTGTGTAAATCAGATTTGTAAATCAAATTTTCTTTTCTCATTGATTTACATTATTCAATTCAATCCAATTCAACAAGCATTTATTAAGTACTTCCTATGTGCCAGTAACTTACTGGAACTGTGAATACAAAGGCAAAAATGAAACAGTTTCTATCTTCAGGAAGCTTACATTCTAATGGGATAATAAATGCCAGCACAGGATTTCAGTCTAGGTCTCCTGAATCCAAGTTTAGCCTTCTACTACACCCAACGAATTGATTCTCTTATTTTCCCTCACCTCTACAACCCTACTCCCTTTACTAGACTCATCTAGATAGATATTAATGATACTTGGTCTCAAAGCAGATTGCCTTCTGTCAGATCAGTGGTTCTCAACCTGTGGGTTATGTTCAATTTAAATACGTCCTACATATCAGATATTTATATTACGATTCATAACAGTAGCAAAATTACAATTATGAAGTAGTAATGAAAATAATTTCATGGTTGGGGGTTACCACAGCATGAGGAACTATATTAAAGGGTCATGGCACTAGGAAGGTTGAGAACCACTGTGTCAGACAGAAGGTGGACCACATGGCTATACTCTCCTTGTTTTGGTCCCATGAATTCAAAAGTTATTATATTTATATAATTCATAGGTAAGAACCCCTCTTTGGGGGCATTTAACATGGGTACATGCCGCTTTTTACCTGTGTGTGTATATGCATGTTCATGCAGTAAACTCCATTTTAGTTGCCTAGGGAGGGAGGGATTGCTTGCTACAAGGGAAAGCTTATGGAACATCATGAGCTATTAGCATCTATCTCATAGACTTCTTGGATGGACAGGAATAGGTAGTAGAAGGTGAATGACTCACCTTCTACTAGAGAGCTGATAAATTTAAAATGCAGAGGGAAGTGTTTTCAGGTAGAATCAATATGGAAATTTGTTTTGCTATGCATATTTATGATGTGGGTTTTCCTTTTTTCCTTCCTTCCTTCCTTATTTCCTTCCTTCTTTATTTCCTTCTTTCCTTCCTTCTTTCCTTCGTTCCTTCCTTCCTTCTTTCTTTCCTTCCTTCCTTCCTTCCTTCCTTCCTTCCTTCCTTCCTTCCTTCCTTCCTTCCTTCGTCTCCTTGTCCTTCCTCTCCTTGTCCTTCCTTTGGAGGTTGGGTACAGCTAGGGACAGATAGTGTAAAATAAACAAATACATTTATTTTTAAGAAAGGAATCTTAAAGAAGAAAAAGAAATGTTTGAATAGCTTTGGATGTGGTTTTGGACTGATTTTCAACCAGTAGTTCTTCTTAACAAAGTAGTTCTCTGCATTCTTGCCAAGAACTTGTTAATGAGTTGTTAACAAATAATTAAATGAGCTGTTAAAATAAAAAAAACACCTTAAGAAGCAGTAACTAGGGAGTTTTAATGTAAGAGAAAACTTTTGTAAGTTCTTGAAGACTATTTTAATAAGAATAATCATACCCAAATTGATTTCTTTAGGTTTTCTCAAAAAGTGAAGATGCACATATATTTAACACCATGGCTATTTTTCAGTCTTATCTTAGTTTGATAGAGCCAGCATGTAATAGATAGAATGAGATCTGTACCTTGGACCAAATCCTGATCCTAACATTTATCAGCCATGTGACTCTAGGTAAATTATTTCACTTCCTTTGAACTCTGAGTTCCTCATTTGTACAGCTGTGATAATATTGTCTGCATTATATATCTCAAAGAGTTGTTTTAAGGAAGATAAGTTGTAAATTGTAATGTACTTTGTAAATGTGAATTATTATTTAACTAAGCATTTTTGCAGGTTATTTTATTACATTTCCATCTATGGGTTTTATAAAACAAGAAGATAAAAAAATCTAAAATGTAAATGATAGGAATAAGAGGAAGTTTTTAAATCTTCAGTAAATATAATTGATTTATTAAAGCATGTATTTAGTCAATCTGATATTTTTATTATGCATTTATAGTGATACTAGTCACTCAGCCAATAAACATTTATAAGGCACCTACTATGCTCCAGGCACCATGCTAAGTGTCAGTCCCACTTTACATGTCATCAGTCTGGTGTTTACAAAAATGATTTTCTTCCGTAAATAGAACTCTTACTGAAAATACTATAAAACATATAAAATAACCCAGCAGAAACCTAACTACCCTAAGTAGTCCTGAGAATATTTAATCTTCCTAAATGCTTCTATGATCACGTAATAAAAACAGTATTGAACCTTTCAGAGTCAAGGGAACAGGGTTCCAGCCTCAAACTCCTTTACTAACTAGCTTGGCACTGAGCAAGGCCTCAGTCTCCTTCTTGGTAAAATAAGAGAACTGGTCTAGACGATCTTTAAGAGTATAGAATTCTTTGATTCTCTGTAACTCCTCTCCTCAAAGACCTTCACTATCCCCGTTGCCTGAGGAAAATATCTAGACTCCTTAGTCTAGCTTGGACATCCACAACTAGGCCCCAGGCAACCTTGGTAGCTTTACCCTTCACTACTCCTTTTACATGAACCCTCTAAATTTATCTAGTCACTATTTGTTGCATTGAAGTATTGTTATTTAGTTTTATTTTTTTACTTTTTCATGTTAGTCATATGTCTAAATTCTGTCTGATAGCTGGTCAGTTGTTCAGTAAACGTTTATTAAGCCCATAGTATGTACCAGGGACCATGCTAAGCACACACAAATATGAAAAAGAAAGAAAGAGAGTCCTTGCCTTCTACTCTACCTCAACAGTTCATAGACAGGGACCCCATTTGGGGGCCTTCCAACATGGGCATGGGCTGCTCTTTACTTGTGTGCCTATCGATGCATGTTTACCTAGTAAACTCCATTTTCCTTGCCTGGAGGGAGGAGGATTTCTTGCTACTAGAGAAAGCCTTTTTAGCATCTTTGTAGCATTTATCTCACAGGCTTCCTGGATGAACAGAAGCAGGCCTTGGTGAGTTATCCAACTCACTTCCTACCAGAGAGGTGATAAATTAAAATGCAGAGAGAAACATATGTTTTCAGGCATAGCCAATATGGGAATTTGTTTTCCCAGCCCTGTTTAGAATAAGGATCTCCCTTCCTCTTGCTCCTTTCTCTCTTCCTCCTTTCCTTTCTTCTTTCTTTCCTTCATTCATTTCTTTTTTCTTCCTTCTTTCATTTTCCTCTTTCCTCTCCTCCTCTTCTGCCCTCTGCCCTTCCTTCCCCTTTCATTTAACATGGGAAGATAACACACTAAAGGAGGCTGAAAAGGAGAGGGTTATAGAGGAAAGGTACTACTCAGTGCAGAGGGAGGGTGAATCCAAAGTAGTTGAAGTAGAGAGATGGATGGCCTGGAGACCCTCTTTAAATGGAAGTTTTGGGAGAAGCTCTTTGCTCTCCCTCCATTCAAAGAGATCCCAGGGATAGAAGGTACTGAGGAGGTGTAAGTACCAATGCTAATTTGATCTTGTCCAGTGGTGAGGTCCCTGTGGGCATGACAATATCCAAAGTAGTATAATCAGTAGCACAGTGCCCAGATGCAGGTGGTGCTCAGTAAATGTAGATTAATAATATTAAATTAGTTCTTTTGGGAGAGAGGGGGATTTATCTAGGTATTGCTATATTATATAGGCATTATAAAATTATAGAGATAAAAGAGATCCTAAAAGAACAGTTTAAATTATTTTAAGTCCAAGCACATTTACTAGATACAAATGATTCTTCTGTCTCAAGAAATGCATCAAGTGATGATTGAGGACAGGGGAGGAAAAGCGAGACCATCAGTAAAATCATAGAATGGTAGAATTAGAAGACCTCTTAGAAAATATCTAATCCAACACCCTTCCCAATACAAAAATTTCTTCTCTGAGATTCCTGACTGATGGTAATTCATCTTGTAGAATCTTTGTTTCTTCATCTGAAGAATAGGGATAATAATAATAATTATACTCTCTGTCTTATAGTGTTGTAAGGAAAGTGCTTCGCAAACCTTAAATCACTATACAAACATGATTTGTTATTCTTTTTGTATGTCTAGTCCTGACCTCCTGACCCTGAGCTCCTTTCTTCCATTTCCAGTTGCCTATTAGATATGTCCACTTGAATGTCTATCCCATTATCTTAAGCACAATGTGTTACTGTCTGCCCCATTCCACCCACCCCCACCTACCCCTCACATAACCTGCTTTTCCTACTAACTTTCTACATCTCAGTTGATGGTACCACCATTTTCCTCAGTCACCCAAGCTCAAAAACCAGGGCACAGCCTTTGACTCCTTTCTTTCTTGCTCCCAATATTCAATAAACTTCAAGTACTGTTGATTCTAACCTCATAATATCTCACATCTTCTCCCTCTTTCCTCTTCACTCTCATCACCACCTAGTTGAGATTCTCATTACTTTCACTTAGGTTATTATAATCCTAGAAATTCTTTCTGCCTCTTCTATATCTCACTCCAATTCATCCTTGAAACTACTAACAGAATAATTTTCATTGTAACTTTCAATGACTCTCCATTATTTGTAATATAAAATATAAAATTAAAGGAATTTGGTGTCATCTGGGAATTCCTTTTCTGTCCAGGAGGTTTGGTCTAGGAATTTCTCAGTTTGTTCAGGAATTCCTCAAATGCTATGCCTATGCCCCAAGTCACTGCTGTTTCTCTGGCTAAATGTTTCACACTATCTGAGGAAATACGAGTTCTTGGAAATATCTGTGCTTTCCTAAAGACCTCCCACCACCACATACACACTGAGCTAAACAGGATTCCTTTGAAGAGATGAAAATCTACATGTGTCTGAAATGTACTTGCATGTACATTTTGTAGTTATTTTAAAAGGAATTTCCCTATCTCCTGCTGGATTTTGTTAGTAATACATGGAAATACTGATGATTTATTTTATATCCTGCAACTTTTCTAAAGTTGTATCCATAAATTTTTAGTTGACTTTCCAGAGCCAACTAAGTAAACCATCATTTCATCTGCAAAAAGTGATCATTCTCTTTGCTTATGATTATTTCCTCAGTATTTCATCTTACTGTTTGTTGCCTCAGAAAAATGGAGGCCTGGGAAAGAATTTAGCTTAAAAAAGCCAGCTGAGCACTCACATGGTATGATTTCCGTGTAGAGAGATGAAGGAGGGAAGGAAGGAAGGAAGGAAGAAAGGAAGGAAGGAAGGAAGGAAGGAAGGAAGGAAGGAAGGAAGGAAGGAAGGGAGGGAGGGAGGGAGGGAAGGAGGGAAGGAGGGAGGAAGAGAGGAGGGAGGGAGCATCATTGCTCCCTCTGTACAGTCTCCCATTGTATCCGGGGTCATCTCTAATTGTCCTGATCTATGTCTTGCCACTGGATCCGGATGGCTCTGGAGGAGAGAGTGAGGTACCTGACTTTTCACAGCCTTACCTCAAATCCAGTTCACTTGAAAGTCAAGATATCACCTTCCTGATGTCATTGGTTCTCTTTGAGAATGAAGGATAAACAACAATCTTTAAGTAGTAGAAGCTGCCCCACTGGGGATCCAACTGACCAGTTCCAGTTAGGCAATGCTGCTCCCTCCCTCCTCTCTTCCTTCTTCTCTCCCTCCCTCCCTTTCTCCTTCCTTGCTTCTTTCCTTCCTTCCTTCCTTCCTTCCTTCCTTCCTTTCTTCCTTCCTTCCTTCTCTCCCTCCTTCATCTCTCCACATGGGAAATCATACATGTGAGTGCTCAACTGGATCGGGAAGGTTCCGGAGGAGAGACTGAGGCTGGTGACTTTGCATAGCCCTGTCTCACTTAAATCCAATTCACTTGTAAGTCATGGCATCATCTTCCTGATGTCATTGGTCCTCTTCAAGAACAAAGCACAAACAATATTTTATTTCTATAGCTAACAATATCTAGCACCATATCAAATAACAGTAGTGATAATGGACATCCTTTGTTGTTCAATTGTTTTCATTGAGTTAGACTCTTTGTGACCCTATTTGGGTTTTTTTTTTGGAGGAGGGAAAGTAGGGCAATTGGGGTTAAATGACTTGCCCAAGGTCCCATGGCTAGTTTTTTGTGTTGTGTCCAAGGCCAGATTGGAACTCAGGTCCTCCTCACTCCAGGGCCGGTGCTGTATTCACTATGTCACCTAGCCACCCCTATTTGGGTTTTTTTGGGCAAAGATACTGAAATGGCTTACCATTTCCTTCTCCAGCTCATTTTACAGATGAGGTAACTGAGACAAACAGGTCTAAGTGACTTACCCAGGGTCCTTACTTTACTCTTGATCTATTTTAAAAGGTTTTTAGTTTATCCCCTTTACTGCTAGCTCTTGATTTTACATAGGTACTATTTACCATTTTAATGGAAATGTACATTTATTCCTAAGCCTTTAGTAATTTTTAACAGAAGTAGGTGTCTTTTGTCAAAAAAATTTTCTATATTTGTTGCTTAATCATATAATTTTTGTTGCTCTTATGACTACTATGGTATATTATAGTTATAATTTTCCTGATGTTGACCTAACCCTGCATTCCTGGAATAAATTCAATGTGATCATGGTTTATGATCTTTTTGATATGTTGCTATGTTCTTTTTGCTAATATTTTATCTAAAATTTTTTGTACTGATATTCTAAGGATGTTGGTCAATACTTTTCTTCCTCTGTTTTGACTTTTCCTTGTTTAGGTATCAAGACCATATGTGTATCATCAAAAGAATTTGATACAATCTCCTTGTGTTCTATTTTTGCAATCATTTCTGTAATATTAGAATTAATTATCTTTGAATGTCTGATAGAATTCATTTGTAAATCCATTTTGTCCTGTTTTATTTTTTTCCTTTTGGAAGTTTATTAATGGCTTATTTAACTCATTTTCCTGAAATTGGGATACATAAATACTCTGTGTCTTCTCTTAATCTGGGGATTTCATATTCTTGCAAATATTCACCTATTTTTGTCAGTTATTGATTTTATTGGCGTATATGTTTGGGCAAAGTAGTTTCTAACAACTTTTTTTTCCTTCACTTGTTATGAATTAGTTAATTTTAAACTATTTTATTGTTGTTTTCTTTGGAAATCCAAGTCTTTGTTTTATTAATTCATTAGGGTTTTTTATTTTTAGCTTTCAATTTTATCAGTCTCTTCATTGATTTTCAACATTTTTATCTTAGTGTTTATTGGGTTTAATTTGTTAGTTTTCTAGGTTTTATAATTATATGCCCTATTCATTGATCTCTTCTTTCTTTTAATGATGAAAGTGTTCAGAAATACACATTTTCCCCAAAGTCTTTGACTACATCTAACAAAACTTCAACATTATATTGTCTCATTGTTGTCATTATCTTTGATGAGGTTACCTATTGTTTCTATGCTTTTGTTTTTGGATCTACGAAGTTCTTTAGGTTTAGGTTATTTAGCCTTCAATTAATTTATAATCCTTTCTTCAATAATCCTTTACTAAATATATTTTTTCATTGTAGTTAATAAAGGATATAATTAATAATTTTGCTTTCTGCATTTTTGTAGTGTTTTTACGCTGGAAAACATGGTCAGTTTTTAGAAAGGTGCTATGCAGTACTGAAAAATATGTTATATTCCAATTAACTAATTGTCAGAGACTTTTTTTTAGATTTATTTCATCTTTAATTAGACCCTTGAGAGTCAATCTGCCAGAGATTCAAGTATACTGCCTCATATTAATAGTGAGAAAAAATGGGCAAAGTCCTTAAAAGAACAAATGAACTTGTGGATACAAGATAAATTTTTAATAAACTGGGCTAATAATCCACAGGACACTACTTAATCTTTTACATAGTTTACATGTAAAACATTTCTTTAAAAAAAGTGCTGTAGCACTCATTGTTACATATTATCATCATCTGATTTATCATCTTCTTTCAAAGATTCCTTGGCATATTTCTCTGCTTCTTCTCTTACATATTTCAGAACAATTTCAAGCCTTCCTTTGGTTACTTCTCCAACCCAACTGGGCTCGAGTTCAAAAGCTTTGTTCTTAACTTTGTCATGTACTGTATAGATTCTGTATAGATTATTTTTGCAACTTCTTTAACAACATCACAACAAGTCATTTCTTTGATCTGAAGCTTCTCTATCTCTGTTTTTGCTGCTTGCCTGGCTTTACCAATGGCATATCTCCAATAACCATAAGAAGTACCTGATGTATCAGTCATATAGAGTTGTGCTCCATCATTCCCACCATAAGACCCTAACATGAAACTGCAACCAAAAGGCCTAACAGCATTGTAGAGTGTATAAGCATGTACATACATGGCCACTCTGTCTGCGAGGTGCTTTAATGGAATATTATAGCCATAGTTGGATCTGAAGTTTGAGGCTTCTTCTCTAGCTATGTCTGCTAAAGAACAAGCATCTGCTAGCAAACCTGCCACTGCCATTCCAACGTGCTGATCAACATAAAAGAGGCGTTTGTTAGAACCTTCTTCATAAAGTTTAGAAAGGACTAGTTTTTCTACACCAAAGACAACACCATCTTTACATCTGATTCCAATAGCTGTACTACTGTTTCCCACTGCTTTCATAGCATATTCAACCTGAAAAACTCTTGCATCAGAGACTTTTCTAAAATTCTATTTAGATCATTATCTACTTTGTTTTTACCCCCTTTACTTCTAAAAGGGGGTACATGGAGGTCTCCCACTATTATAGTTTTACTGTCTATTATTCCCTCTAATTTATTTAGCTTTTTCTTTAGGTATTTAGGGGTCATGCCATTTGGTTGCATATCCATTACATATGGAAATAAATCAATTTTCTCTAGTGCCTTTCAGCATGATATAGTTTCCCTGTTTATGCCTTTTAATTTAGCCTATTTTTGCCATTATCTTTTCTGCAGTTGTGATTGTTACCACTGATTTTTTTAGTTCAATTAAAGCATAATAGATTGTTCTCTAGTTTCTTAGTTCTTAATTCTATATGAATCTTTATATTTCCTGTGTGTTTCTTGTGGAAAAACATATTGTTGGATTCTGCTTCCTAATCCATTCTGCCACCCTCTCATGTTTTATGGGTGAGTTCATGCCATTCGTATCCCAGTTTACTATTGTTAATTGTGTTTTTCTCTTCATCTTGTTTTCTTATACTTCTTTCCCTCTGAAATGGTAATGGAATTTGGAGATCCCCTGTGTTGGCTTGGTTTTGGGGTTGGGTGTTGAAATCCAGAACTTGTGAATCCCACTCGTGGGATGGACTTGTTGACGTAAAGAGAAAGGGCTGAACTGGGAAGAGCTGTAGATTTGGAGGGAAGGCCCAAGCAAAGAGAAAGCCCAAGCAGAGAAGGACAGAGGGACTTTTGGAGAGAGTGTCGTGCACTGCTGAGGGCCAGTTGGAGCTGCCCAGGACTTTTGAGAACTGCCACCCGGAGCTGCTGAGAACTGAGGAGGCATTGCTGTGATGCCAGTATTTTGTCTGTCTGGTCTGTTGTTTTGCCGGATTCACCTACTGGTGAAGGACAGTGCTGCTGTTGTAGAGGTCCTGTAACCTTGCTGTTGGTTCAGAAGCCCTGAAGGAGGGTTTTCTTGTTGTTACAGAAATTGGAAGAGGGCCTTGCTGATGTTTTCAGGGATTCTGGGACTATTGTGCAGGCAAAGAGTGACTTGATGAGGACACTGGCAATGTGTGTTGTGGTTTTGTTAGGCTTTGCCTTCCCAGGAACCTCTCAAGGGTCAAGATGAAGACAGGACCTCTCCTTGGGCATTGAACGCTGTGCTTTTTTTTTTTTTTTGCTTTTTGGAGGGCAGTTGGGATTAAGTGACTTGCCCAAGGTCACACGGCTAGTTTCTGTGTGTGTGTGTGTGTGTGTGTGTGTGTGTGTGTGTGTGTGTTAAGTGTCTGAGGCCGGATTTGAACTCAGGTCCTTCTGACTCCAGGGCCGGTGCCCTATTCACTGCGCTACCTAGCCGCCCCAACACTGTGCTATCTTAACCTTATTGTAGCTTAAGGGTGGATGGCCTTTTGTGCTCTCCTGCCCCTCTTGAGAAATGCTTGGTGTTAATGGAT
>JAQQSW010007033.1:0-13803 GCA_028646575.1 Pseudocheirus occidentalis | reverse complement strand
AGGAGGGACATACAATTAACCTCTCACAATTTGCCCACCATGGAGATGTCCTGTGTAATTACACAGGTACAGCCTGTATTGAATTGCTGCTCCTCCCAGTGGGAGTGGGTGACAGGGGAGGAATTGCAAGAATCTAGTATTTAAATCTATACAATCAAATGCAACTGGGAAATAATACATACAGGGATGGGGGCAGGGAGCTCCTCCCTGCCCTGCTAGGAAGCTAGAGGGGTGTTGGAGGAGGACGTAAAAGAAAACAGATTGTGGGAGGGGCCTTATAGTGGGATCAATGTTCTGGGGGGTAGGGGCAAAAAGGGGAGAAAATTTGTAACTCAAAACCTTGTGGAAATGAATGATGTAACCAAGAAAATAAATTAAAATTAAAAAAAACAATATGGACTTATATGAACAAAATTATAAAACACATTTCACACAAATAAAATCAGATCTAACTCATTGGAAAACATCAATTGCCCATGGCTGGGTTGAGCTAATATAATAAAAATGACAATCTTACCTAAATTAAAACACATGTTTAGAGCCATACCAATCAAGCTACCAAAAAATTACTCTGTAGAGCTAGAAAAAATAGTAGCAAAATTCATCTGGAAGAACAAAAGGTCCAGAATATCAAGGCAACTAATGAAAAGAAATTCTAGGGAAAGTGGCCTAGCCATACCAGATTTTAATCTTTACTACAAAGCAGCAGTTATCAAAACTCCTTGGGACTGGCTGAGGAATAGAGTAGTGGATCAATGGAATAGATTGGGTACAGGAGACTCAACAGCCAATGACTATAGTAACTCTTTGTTTGATAAACCCAAAGATATATTTTTGGGATAAGAATGCACTATTTAACAAAAAATACTGGGAAAACTGGAACATAGTGTGGTAGAAATTGGGCACAGAGCATTTGGTACACCAAAATAAAGTCAAAATGGGTGCATGATCTGGGTGTAAAGGTTGATACCATAAACAATCTGGGAGAGCAAGGGATAGTTTACCTGTCAGGTCTGTGAAGCAGGGAAGAAGTCATGATGAAACAAGAGTTAGAGAGCATCACAAAATACAAAATGGACAATTTTGATTACATTAAATTGAAAAGCTTTGGTACAAACAAAACCAATGTTACCAAGATTAAAAGGAAAGTGGAAAACTGGGAAAGAATTTTTACAACCAGTGTTTCTGATAAAGGCCTCCTTTCTAAAATATGCAAAGAATTGATTCAAATTTATAAGAATGCAAACCACTCTCCAATTGATAAATGGTCAAAGGACATGAACAGGCAGTTCTCAGGAGATGAAATTAAAGACATCTATAAGCATATGAAAAAATGGTCCAAATCACTAGTAATTAGAGAAATGCAAATCAAAACAACTCTGAGGTACCACATCTCACTGGCCAGACTCACTAAGATGACAAAATAGCAAAATGATAAATGCTGGAGAGGATGTGGAAAAATTGGAACACTAATGCATTGTTGGTGGAGCTGCATATTGGGGGCCAAGACTTTCTGGGGTCCTGGCACACTAGCTCCCCAGTTCTACAAGGTCATTAGGCAGATATGCAAGGATAGTATAATCTTTTTGGGTGGATGCTCTCATTGGTTTCGTGAATATCTAAAGAATGTACTGAAAGTTAATTTGCAAGTCCTGATTAGGACTCCCAGTCTATTGTGTCCCCAAAGGTGGTTTTAGGATAAAGATCTTGATGACTGATTAGCCTTGGCCTGAGGTTGGGGGAAATGCAAGACCCAAGTCACGTAATCACCCCTGAAATAAGGAATCTAAGCTCTATGATTTTCTTGTATCCTTGGCTCTGTATGGAACAGCTCTGGAATAAACATACTATGAAATACATCCCTGTCTCTCTGTCTCTTTCCTTTAATCAGCTGCAAGCTTTTTCTCACTTTCCCTTTAATTTCCTCAACTGGTAGCTAGGCGTAGACTGTGCTGGCCGCAGCAGCTTCAAACTGATCCAGCCATTCTAGAGAGCAATCTGGAACTTTTCCCAAAGGGCTATAAATAGGTGTATAGTCTTTGACTCAGCAATACCGCTTCTAGGGTTATGTCCCAAAGAGATCAGAGAAGTGGGAAGAGGACCCGTATGTACAAAAAATATTTATAGCCGCTCTTTTTGTGGTGGCAAAAAATTGGAAAACAAGGGGATGCCCATCAATTGGGGAATGGCTTAACAAGTTGTGGTACATGAATGTAATGGAATACTACTGTGCTGTAAGAAATGAGGAGCAGGAGCACTTCATAATAACCTGGAGAGACTTATATAAACTGATGCTGAGTGAGAAGAATGGAACGAGGAGAAATTTGTACACAATCACAGATACAACGTATGTGTGACAACTAACTTCAATAGACTGGGCTCCTCTCAGCAATACAAGGTTACAGGACAACTCCAAAAGATTCATGATTGAAGGAAATATCCACATCCAGAGAAAGAGATGCGGAGTCTGAGTGCAGATTGAAACAAAACTACTTGCTTTGTTTCTTTTTCTTGTTTTGTTTTGTTTCTTCTTTCCCACTGATCATTCCATCAGTTATAATCCTTCTTTACAACCTGACTAATGATTAATGGGAAGATATTTGTAGATCCTGTATCCGAGTGCATTCTGCCATGATGGGGGGTTAAGAGGGGAAGAAAATCTGAAACTCAAGGGACTGTGGAACTGAATGTTGTAAACTAAAAGTAAATTTAAAAAAATCTGGGATAGTAGTAAGATAATCACTTAAAAATTAATTCCAATAGATATGCTGATATCCTGAGTCTAGTTAATTAAATGGTATGACCAAGAATCAAGAAAAGCTAGTAACTTGAGGTAGGTTAGGGCAGGTAGGTGGTGTAAGGGATAGAGTGCTATGCCTGGAGTCCTAAAGACAAATTTTCTTGTGTTCAAATCCAGACTCAGACACTTACTAACTGTGTGATCCTGGGCAAGTTACTTCACCCTGTTTGCCTCAGTTTCTTCATCTGTAAAATAAGCTGGAGAAGAAAATGGCAAACCACTTCAGGACCTTTGTCAAGAAAACTCCAAATGGGTTCATGAAGAGTCAGACTGGAAGAATGACTTAAACAGTAACAATGTAGGTTTATGACATTAATAAATAACTTTAACCTTTTAATATCTATATTCAATCCTGTTTTTTGAGTTTATCATGAGGATGACATACCTGCCCATTTTAAGTTGATGTGTTACAATTTAGTGTTTTACCTACATTTTTATTATGATCTATGTAAAAATTCCTAAATTGTTTTTTAAAAAGAGAAACTAATTTTCAAATAATTGTTTATTTCATAAAGAATTAGAATACGTAAAAAAATAGCTGGCATTTCTACAACACTTCAACATTTACTAAATACTTTGTATTTATCTCATATAATCCTCACAATAAGCCCTTTGGGTAGCTGCTGTTATTATCTCCATCTTATAGCTAGCGAAAGTGAGAAAAAGAGGTTAAATGACTTGTCCAGGGTTAAACAGCTAGTGTTTGAGGTAATACATGAACTTGGGTTTAATTATTGAAGTTCATATCCCATCTGGTCACTACCCATTGTGACACTTAGCATATATGTATGTTATTGCTATAAATAAACAATTCTATATAAGTTAGCTAATATCTTCATGAAATCTTTTTTTTTTGTTATTTGTAATTTGGTCATTTGATAAATTAGTGTATTGTGTATTAATATATCCCATTGGTCCATGTAATGATAATGGGAATCTGAAGATCTCTGCCCCTTGACAGGCTTAAGTGACTCTGAGAACCTTCCCTGATTTGAAAATACACTCTGCCCCCTAACAGGCTGAATGTGGTCATGTGGAGATTGTGGTGGGAGGCTTGCTTTTCAGGAATGCCCATATCTTGTTACTTTGTGATTGGGCAGTGGGTAAAGAAGGCTGTGACATTCTGTGACATAGGAGAAGACTATATATACCCTGATGTGAGGTTTTGCTTTGGGGCTTGCTTTGGGAAGAGTTGTGACTTGGCCAGATGAGACTCTGAACAGCTGTTGAGCCCCCCAGCTTTGAAAACCCAGATGTTGGTGTTTCCCTCTCTGGTAACTAACTAGGTATGGATGTAATGGTCAGACGGCTAGAAGCCCTGTCTGCTTAATTGTGTTATTTTCTGTTGTAACTTCTGTTTGTATTCTCTGAAGTTCAGGGTGCTGACTTTTTGCCCTGAACTAGGTAGATGTTATGTTTGGTTA
This sequence comes from Pseudocheirus occidentalis, assembly GCA_028646575.1. Lineage (NCBI taxonomy): Eukaryota > Metazoa > Chordata > Mammalia > Diprotodontia > Pseudocheiridae > Pseudocheirus > Pseudocheirus occidentalis. The sequence continues at coordinate 9,579 of JAQQSW010007033.1, read as the reverse complement.
AAGTAAGATTGTTAACCCATTTTGAGTTACTTTTCTTCAGAAAAGCAGATCTAAGAATCTGTGCTAGCAGCCATCCTAAGAATGCTAGGGTGCTTGCTGTTACAGTCCACCACTCTATTTCTTAGCAAGTACCAGACTGCTTTGGTGACTACCACTTTGTAATACAATTTGAGATGTGGTTTGGCTAGGCTACTTTCCATCACGTTTTTCCATTGGTTCTTTTCATATTCTTGACCTTTTATTCTTCCAGGTGCAATTTATTTTTTCTAGCTGTATAAAATAATTTTTGGATATTTTGATTAGCATGGCATAGGTGATGTCTTTTGATTCCTATGTAAATTGGATTTAAGTGATGCAGAGTTGCCTGAAGTTGTCAATTTCAGTCTCTCTTCCAAGGTCATTACAGTCCAGTGGCACAACAGAATAAAGACTGGTGACAGCTTAAGATACAATGGATGACCTTGGTGTTTGATGTCTAACCAGGCTCTAAAAGCTCCACAGCACCTACTTCAGCTGGCTTCATGGTTACTGGAACAAATTGTTCTCATTCGCCCATTCCACTAGGGAAAGTCTTCACATGCTTGAAGCAGACACCCTCCTAACTCACCAACAGGTTTGAGACCCCTCAACCTGGTTTGCTGTCACCCTGTCATCCGAAAGGTTTACTGGGGTGTGGTATGCATATGCTACAGCTTCATGGAGCCAGAGGTGACAGTTAGATGAAACAAGTGAATACCAAAGGTGGAAAGCAGCCCTAAAAAGGGCTCAGTAGTAGGGTTTTCCCTGAACATACTCTATACCTCCATCCTCACCCCTCCCCATGCCCATATATATATATATATATATATATATATGTCATTGCTATAAGAAAACAAATTCTATTTAAGAGATACTAGCTTCATGAAATCTAAAGTGGTGATAAATGGTAATCTGGCAACTGAGTTTGATCTAGCTTATTACTATAAATATTGAAATTTTGGATGCTTTTATAGGCAGTTTCTTAGAAAGTTGAGTCTTCAGGATCATTTTGGCAAATATATACAAAATCAATAGTTCTTTTGAGTGAACAAGACCAGTCTGATCTTTCCCATAGGAATGCCAGTACCATTTTTAAAATAATTTTTTTTTCCGGTGACTTCTGCTGTTTATCGTAGTCATTTCCCAAGAGGATCCTCCTCAGTGAATGCATTCGTTACAACAAAGAAAAAACAGATCAAAAAACCAAATGTTAAAACAACTATATGGAATATCATATCAGCATTATTTTCTGTCTATAAAACCCCCATAACACTTTGTGAAATGTGGTCTTCTTACTTGGGGGCATCTTTAATTTCTACTATCATGATTTCTAAAACTCCCAATTTGCTTCAATAAAGGCAGCAGAACAGACCCTTGGCAGCTACTTTAGTGAAAAAGTACAGATTTTCATACTCTAAAATTGCTACACTAAAATGAAATGCTGGATGAACTGAGATTTGGGGCCTTTGCTCTAGTGAAGTAATGTATATTCTAGCTCTCCTCTTAGTAGATTTTTGGAAGTACTGCTACTGAATCTTCTTTTTGTAATAAATACTCTAACCGCCAATTATAAAAATAGTAACTCACATTTATGTAGCCTATAGACTTCTATAATTGTCAGTAATAATTCATTTATATAACCACTTTATGTCTATAAAAGTGCCTTTTTAAAAACAGCACGATGAGGTTAAGCAGTGCAATTATTATGTTACAATTACAGATGAGTTAACCTGAATTAAGTCTCATTTGCTCACATGATCACAAATACATAGTAAAGATCAGAGCAGCACCCCTTCCTACTCAGGTTTTCTGATTTACATTTTATTATACTGACTCTCAAAACCTAGTTCTTTCTTTTCTCTACTAATCACAGCAGCTTTCCTCAAATCTTTTAATCAATTGTCAAACATCCCATATCTTTCATTCCTCTCTCAGATGAGAAGCTTCTCTCATATTTCATTGGAAAAAAAGAGGCCATTCACCAAGCAGTCCCTCTTCTCTCCAACATTTCATCTCATATCACTCAGATGCCTTCTGCTGTTATCTCCTCCTTCATGCCAGTTTCACACAAGGTGGACCTTCTCCTAGCACACTACTCCCTCTAACATCCCTACAGTCTCACTAGTCTTTCTTACTCTTTCCCTCTCTCTCTCCCCCCACCCCAGTCCCTTTTCTCTCTTCCTCCCTCCCCCTCTTTTTCTCCCTCTCCCCTCTTTCTCTCCTCCCTCCCTCTTTCTCCCCTCTCTTTCCTCTCCTTTCCCTCTCTCTCCCCGCCCCTTTCTCTGTTCTCCCTTCCCTCTCTCTCTCTGGTGCTCTCCCCTCTCTTGCTTTACCCCCCTCTCTCGCCCCTTCCTTCTCTCACTCCTTCCCTCTCTCTTTCTCCCGACTGTACTACACTGCCTCTCAGCAGTCAAGTAGTAGCCTCAGTTTCCGCGTCCACAAAACGAGTGAGTGAAGTCAACACCCCATGTACCCTTCCAGCTCCCTTTAGAACCACTAAGAAAAGGAAGGGCGCTTTAAGAGGCACACATGCGCAAATATCTTCACGTCCTTTTCCTTGGAATTTACGGGCTGAGGGCCGCCAGGGATCACGTGAGCGCAGCGGGGGCTCTTTAGCGGCTGAGCCTATGGTAGCTCGTAAAAAGAGGCTCGTGTCATGTGATCGGCAGGCCCCGGGGCTCTGCCGCGCTGAGGGGAAATGGAGGCGGAAGAGGAGCTGTCGCTACGGGGGCTGGAGAAGCTGCCCGCGGAGCTCGGGCCCAAGGTGAGACGACGGAGGCAGAGCACCGCCGGACTTCTCGTCGCGCCCCCCGCCATGGCCCTTCCTATTCTCGGCGGCATGGGAATGAAGGGGAAGCGCGGAGGAGCGGGAAGCCGAGGCGGCCGGAGCGCGGTGTCAGCTGAGCTGGGCTCCCGCCCCGCCCTCTGCCCCTCCTAGTTCTCCCAAGCCTGGTGGCGAACTGTCATAACTAAAGTGACCGTATTTTGCAAACCAAAAATTAGGTTAAGTCTGACAAGGAATATTCTTTTAGCAAGAGTTTTTCGTTTTTGCAAAATTTATTTTTTCTTGAAATGGGCTTGCCCAGGAGAGGTTGAATCAGAGTTCCCTGATTCTCTGAAATATTGTCTGTGCAGGTCACAAATGTTGGATTTTTGTTAAGGGCCGCACATGTCTGCTGGATCCTGAAATCGTAATTGCTAGCATCTTAGGCGGCCCAGTATCAATCCTCATATTCTCTCCATCGTTTGTAACAAGATGGCTGTTGTGTATTTCGCTAGGTACGGACGTGGATATATGGAATCAAAAATATTTTGAGAACTAGTTTTGAACGAATTGGGGAGGGGAACAAGGGCCACTTATTTTGTTATTTAAATTGGGTTCCTGATAGTGACAACCTTTATACTCTGAGCTTCTTACATCAGTCACATATACAATTGGTTTTAATTTGTAAATGTGTAGAAGAGGAATCGGATTAAACCTTAGTTACTTGGGGAATGGACTTGGAGGCAGGAGGTTGAAGAAGTGGTTTGAATTTGATAATTAATATGAGTTACTGTAAGACTGGGATTTTCCTAAAAAGAAGATGCTTGAGTAAAAGCAGCCCTATTAAGTAGGAAAAGATCAGAAATGAATTTCATGTATTTGTCATCTAATTTTCAGGTTTTTAGAGAAGCAACTTCTAGAATGCTTGAAACATTTGAATAACTTTTCAGTAAACCAAAGTTATATGAAAATGTTTAGATTTTGAATGTTTATAACATGAGTTCTTTTGCTAGCATATGTGAGTGCTATAGTAAAAGCAGATGAATACATCCAGTTTAATGAAATAATTCCCCCACCCCCTTTTTTCTGTACAGCTTCTTCACAAAGTAATTGATGGCATTTGTGGCCGTGCTTATCCTCAGTTTAAGGATTATGACAATATTTGGGATTCAACAGAGTGGATTAATGTCCTGGAAGATCTTTCCAAATTTTTCAAAACTGTCATTGGTAAAAATAAAGATTTTGAAAAGGTAATCACACCACAAATTAGTCTTTTTGCAATAAACATCTTAGGTTTTTGTGAGCCGAATTCTAGAACAGTTTTATGATACACTGTGATACCTATGCCATCCTTAATGTATATTTATGAAATAGTAAAATCTCATGAATTCAAGTATAATTAGGAAGGCCATACTGATAATAAAATTTTGAATGATAAAATATTTAAAACTAAGTACCTCTACTAGTTTTTCAGTAGTTTAGGATGTAGTTCTTCTAGGTTAGATGTCTTGAACTCATCAAGGTCAACTAGATGCTCTCTTACTGTCTGTTTAACAACTTAGGAAGATCTTTGTTAGAGAAAATGTCAGCCAACGAAGAGTTGAATAGCTCTGCCTTCTTTCTGTTAGTTATCAATTCCCAACCCCATGGAGGAGTAGGCCTTTTTCATCTTTGAGTCTCCTGTTTTCCCTAATACAGCTTTAACAAAAAACAATAAAAACCTTTTTGCTATCTTTACTTTTCTACATCAGCCTTCGCACATTCTGTGCTTTAGTACTTCTGACACTATTCTTATAAGTTCATACTACAAGATATAATGTATCTTTTGTCATCCTTATTTTATATATAGCCAATTTTCTCTATTAAATAAGATTGGAAACTTCTTAAGGGGATGAGCGTGTTATTCAGTTTTGTATCCCCTCAAGCACGTAATATAAGGTTTATAAAAAGTATATATTCAGGAAATGTTTAGTCCTATTTATTTATTAATTTATTGGTTCACAAATGATCCCCAGCTCGCAAGCATTTTGGAGTAATGCTCAAATTTGGCTGTTGCTCATTGAATTTTTGATACCAGAGGATGAAGCAATGGGAGGCAACCACTTTGCCAGAACTTGGAATTTTCACACATTCTGTTTAGGTTTAATTTTCATGTGTTTAGGATTTTGTTTAGTTGGGGGCAGATAAGAACAAATGGCTAATAGTATTTAGAGCTAGAAATATCCTTCATGGTCATCTAGCTCAGCTTCCTCATTTTATAGATGAGGAAGCTAAAATCCACAGAGATTGTGACTTTCCCAAGGGTACACAAGTAGTCAGTAGCAGATCTAGGATTTAACCTCAGCTCCTCTCATTACAAAGCCTGTGTTCTTTGACCTTCAGACAGAAACTTGAAGAACAAAAATTTTTGTATTTTCTAATTAGATGGTTGTGACACCTTTATTTGCAAATTTGAACACCCTGGGTATGGGATAAAGCTTTTGTTTCTAAAAACTACTGGGAAAGATTATAAATTTTGAAAACATCAGCCAGAATTATCCTGATTATGTCTTATTGACCATTATCAACTATGTTGTTTTATTTTATCTTTAAATGTGTTGTTCTGTTTTTAATTTTAAACATTTAAAAAAAATTTTATAGGTGATCGAACAATTGAATCATTTAAGCTCAGATCATCAGAAAACAATCATGAAGTGCTTGAAAAGCCGGAAGGATGAAATTAGGAAAGCTCTCTTAGGAGAAATAATTGCCATTTCCTCTTCTCAGTTACAAGATTTTGATTGGCAGTTAAAGGTAAGAAAATATAATTGGGATTGTATATGTTTAAATTATTTTTTATCACTCAAAAATTTATTAAAATTGCTGTTTCTTCCTTTTTATAAAACATCTGAAGTACATTATTTTTAGAACATGTTTAGGTAAACTAAGTTTTTTGAAATTTGTATCTTTAAAGTCTTAAATAGAAGTATGTAATTACATTTAAAATAGTCAGACATACGTATTGCAATCCTAACTCAAAACAGAACAGTATGAGTTAGATTACTAAAATAATAATATCACATAATACCTCATAAATATTAGGGAAGTGGCATATGCTTTGTTCTAGGGAGTAGTTCTAAGGAACTATCTTTAATGTGGATATTTTTCAAGGTTCTGGCCTTGGCCATTTTTCTCTTCATATATCCTCTCTCTGGCAGTGGCTGAACTCTTAACTTGATGTATAGGATTTATAAATCTACATCTCTAGCTTTGGCTTCCTTTCTGAGTCATATCCTACATCTTCAGCTGTCTGTAGGACTTATCCACCTGATTGTCTGCACCTCATACTCAACATGGCTAAAACTTTATCCAATCTTTGGAATGTTTTTTTCCTCCCTCTTGCCTGGAATGGGCAGAATTTTAAGTACTTGTGACTATTAATGGTTTGTTTTTTGAGGGAAGTTTTTTTTTTTATCACTATTCTGTTCAAAAGTACTGTAATAATTTCCAGTAGGAAATTGGAGATTTCTGAAGTAGGATTATCATATTGTTGAATCCCTACCCACTTAAAATGCCCCCTCCTCCATGAAGCTTCCTCTGAGCCTCCCCTGTCAGTAGTGAATTTTTCCCCTTCATCTTCCTGTAGTACTTTGTTTTATGCTTTTCTAGTTCATTTAACATATGATATGTATTTAAGTTATCTATGTGTCTCATAGCCCTCTTAAAACTGTAAATTTCATGAGGACAAAGATTGTTTTTAATACAAACTTTGCATATCTTGGTGCCTGGGAAAGCTCTTGACTCTTTTCTGAAACACTCAAACGCAATTTTGTGTTCCCTATAATCAATAAGGAAAGCACCATCTGATGGGCAAGACAGTATGAAAATAATGATGTAAAAACAAGATGTAAACAGGATAAACAGGAGGTAATCAGTAGCAAGGAGGCATTAAAGGGAATTAGGAAAGGCTTTTGTTAGAAGGCTTTTTGTTAGAAGGAAGCTGGGAGACAAATTTAGGGAGTGAGAAAGTTCCAGATTTTGGGGCAGCCTGTGAAAACGCCCAGAGTCGGTAGATGGAGTGTCTTGGAATAACAGCAGGGAAGCCCTTGTCACTGGATCAGAAACCACATGATGCAAATCACTAGCCATTCTGTATGACTTTTGTCCCTATACTCATATATAAATTTGCTGTAGGGGGACCCACCCCACTCTAGGGACTTCCTCACATTTTCATGATAATTGTGTGACCTGAGCTGTTAACCTGTTATCCCTCATTCTCACTGTGTGGACCTCTCACTTTAGTTTTCACTTATGCATTGCCTCTATGGTATTATTCACCATGTGCCTCTCCATTGCCCTCTGTGATATACTCATTTTTTCACTTCTTGAGAGGTTACAGTGTTCTATGACACATATTTGCAGTATGACACCAGTAGAATATTGGCATTAAAAAGCTGTCCTTTATTTCTGGGAATTTGGAGTCATTAAGTGAGCTTTCCGATTTGTTGAAAGCAATCTAACCTGCTCTCCTCTTGCATTTTGGTACCATTTTGTTCATTTGTACTGTCTGTTTTACACAGACACATTCTCTTTCTCCCACTCTGATGGACAGGTTCTTTAGGTATTTTAGCTCTCTAGATGTCCTAATTTGTGAAATAGGCCTTCTTTTTCCACTGGGTTTTTCCTGTGTAAGTGATTAGGTGAAATTCTGGAGTGGTTGCTGATCTCTTGTATTTGCTACATTGTTCAGTCAGTTCTTGATTGTAAAAATCTGGATTACTTTACAGTATTACTTGGGAAAAATTGACTGTTCCCCACTAATATCCTTGATGCATGCATTCCTGATTCTCATACAAATTTTATGTAAATGGAAAAGTAGTAAGTAGTAGTAAAATATTTTCTCAGTAACCTTTTGTGTGTGTGGCGGGGGCGGGGAGAGGGGGGACATATTAATAAGGTTTGAAGTTTTTATTTTCTACACCTTTAGTATCTCTCCTATCTTCAGATAACCTTGTAAATTGATTTCATAATGCCTTCATAACTGGGTTACCTCTGCCATAGATTTCACTTTTAGTCTGATCCAGCTGGTTTTTCTGTCTTTGTTTTCTTTGACGCCATTTCTAATTCATCTAAGCACATCTAGGATTGTGACATTAGAATCCGAGAATGGTGGCTCTATTGACTTCAGTCCTGAAAATAATTTATTTTAGTAATCTTTGAAGGTCATTTCTGTTTTCTTCATTCTCCTTCCATTTTCATCCTTAAATGGACTTGAAAGGACCGCTTAATTGGATTTCTCTGAAGGCTTTATTAAAGCTCATTTTATAAAGGAGTATAGTCTAAACTAGTGGTGCCTATGGCTGTCATATCTTTGCACTTGATAAATAAGTTGACTTTGCAGACCAAGGCTCTTTTAAAATTTTTTGGTTTCCTTGTTTTGGCCTGGGATTTACACTGACTAAATATCTGTATGAAACTATTATAATCTGGGTCTTTTCTTTTCTTCTGTTCATTACCCAATTTTCAATATCATTTGTTTGCATCTTTTATTGCCCACCCTATTTCTTTCTTTTTGAATTTTGCTGAAACAAGTCAGTAGAGCTAGCTGATGCATCAGTGATGAGTGATACTGTTTGTTAAAATATCAGTTTCACATTAATGATATTATTTTCATGTCCAATACCTGCTACTTACTTTCTTGAAGAAAATATTAATGCTTTATATATTTAGGAGGCTTCTGTATATTTCCAGATCTTAGCCTCATTCCTTTTTCCTTATTCATTTTTTCCAGTTTATTTTCATCCCTATACATTCCTGTGTTTGTATTGAAGTTGCCAAATATCTGAGTATATATTGATTAAATTTGAAGAGTCTTATCAAATTCTTTGTAAAGTTTCTTTACCTTTTCATCTTCTGTAGTAGCTATTAGTTAATGGGCTGCAGTTATTTTCATAGTGGTTGTTTTGCAAATACCAATGAGTACTGCTTTTTGAGACACCTAAATGTCCCATAAGTTGTTTCTTACTGCCTAGAAGTACATGATATAACAAATTCTGCCAATTTCTTCCAAGAGAACCTGTGAGTCATTTTTCCGTTTAGCCATGAGTTAGTTTTTTCTTCTCATTTCACTAATAACATAAATGTCAAAATTGCTGATTCAGTTGTTAAAATAGCATGTCTATTTGTTTTTTTTAAATAAATTTTTAAATTTGTTTTCTTGTTTACATCATTCATTTTCATGAGATTTTTGAATTACAGATTTTCTCCCTGTCTTTCTGCTACCCCAGCCCCAAAACAGCAATCCCACTGTAAAGCCCCTCTCCTGATCTGCTCTGTATAACTTTCTGGTAGGGCAGGGAGGGTCTCCCTACCTCAACCCTTGAATCTTAGTTCCTAGTTGCATGTATTGCAGAGCTTTAAATTCTAGATTCTTTTGGTTCCACCCTTGTCACTTACCCCTACTGGAAGGACAAGCAATTCAATACAGGCTGTAGGTGTGTAATTATACAGGACATCTTCATAGTGGACATATTGTGACAGTGATCATATGTCCCTCCTTCCTATCCCTCCCCCCACTTATTCTGTTCTCTACCCTGGCCCTGCCCCTTTATTGAAGTGTGTGCTTCCAGCATCCCTCCCCCAGACCCTGCCCTCCCTTTGGTCATCCCGCCTCTCATCCCTCTGCCCCCTACTCTCCTGTGTGGCATGATGCCCAGTTTAGAGTTTATGCAGTTTCTTCCCTGAGCCAAATTCAATGAGAGTAATTGAAAGTAAAGTTGTAACAGTTATCCCTTGCCTCTTCTATATGGGATGATTAA
>JAQQSW010007032.1:0-13803 GCA_028646575.1 Pseudocheirus occidentalis | reverse complement strand
TGCCACTTTGCTAAATTTATTTATTGTCTCAAGAAGTTTTTTACTTGATTCTCTAGGGTTCTCCAAGTATATCATCATGTCATCTGCAAAGAGTGATAGTTTAGTCTCTTCTTTGCCTAATCTGATTCCTTTGATTGGGAGACTTCATAATTAATGATTCTGGTAGCAATTAAATGGCCATTCCCTGAGTGCCACACCTCAGGACCTAGTCTCTAAGCAATTAGATTTCTGAGGCTCAAAATGTTCATGTAGTTTCAATGTATTCCTACCCCTCAGTTCTCTCATATACAAGACTGAATCCTCAATGGGTAAATAATCCAATTCTTCAATAGACTTTCCTAGATTAAAAAAAACAAGAAAATTTAGATATTTTCCTTTCATGCTATAAGGCATGAACTTGGCTGGAGATATGACACCAGATGCCATTCTTGTTATCAACTATTCATAGTAAACAACCACTAAAATAGAATTTCTCCCCATTAACGTGAAACTTGTATTTTGGAAGAGAATTGAACCTGCTATTCCATTCTATACCATTTTATATATTATGTTCCAGCTAAAGGAGACTATTGCTATTCTCTGATCTGATCTGTATTGGCTCGTATCATATAAACCCTATGCATAGAATTCCTTTCCTCCCTTTCTCATTCTCTACATCCTTTCCCACCTCCCATCTTTACCTAATCATCCTTCAAGATCCAAATCAAATGAAGTCTCTTCCAGGAAGCTTCCCTCTACCTTTCCAATCAAAAGTAATCTCTACCTTCTCAGATTTTTTCACAAAACTTCTCTGTGTGCTTTTATTCTATTCTGAATATTGTTATTTTATTATTATGTGCATCCTATCTTTCCTAGCAAGTTGTATGCTTTTTAAAGATAAACTTACATATCTTTGCATCCCCTATATAGTGCCTTGAATATAGTAGTTGTCCAATAAATGAACAAATATTTGTTTGCTGAATTTGTACCATAGGAAAGGAAAGGCAGGATCACATAGGTGCGACATTTGGTATAACATGCAAAGCTCTGAGCTAAGCACTTGGCAGGTGCAAAGCTTAGTTAAGAAGTGATAGTTTAGGGGCGGCTAGGTGGCACAATGAATAGAGCACTGGCCCTGAAGTCAGGAGGACCTGAGTTCAAATCTAGCCTCAGACACTTAGCACAAAAACTAGCTTTGTGACCTTGGGCAAGTCACTTAACCCCGATTACCCTGACCTTCCCCTCCAAAAAGAAAAAAAAAGATAGTTTAGAAGAGGGAATAAAACACTGATACCAGTGATAGTGCCCATTATTACATGATAAGCACATTTGAATTACAAAACAAAGTGTTATACAAGTAAAGCCCAAAGGGGAAGTCTGGAGACAACTCAAATGACTTCCAGGAGATGGTATTTGAAATTGACTTTAAAGGATCAACAGTTCGACAGATGAAGGTGGGAAGAGAGAGTATTCCAGGAATAAGGAATACCCTGAACAAAGGCCTGGTGATAAGAGGGTGCCATGAATGTTCAAGGAACCAAAGGTTTTTCAGTCTTACTGGAGCATAGAGTATAAGACAGGAGAACTATGAAATAAGACAGATGTAGAAGAGCACAAGGTATCAGGCAGAGGAATTTCATTTTTATTTATTTGGTAATAAGGACCCACTATTACTTCGTCCCCTTCTCCTTTTCAGACTTTACCTTATATTTAATCAAGAAAATTTAGGTCATTTATCATGATTTCTCTCTTCTCCCCAATTTTATACCTCAAATCACCTCAACATAATTCCCCATTCTCTTCTCCTTTGCTTCAACTTTTAAGAAAGAAGCAGTCCTCTTTGCCAAAGCCAACCCTTCAAGTTCTACCCTTCCATCCTTTACTGGCTCTTCTGGGAGTTTGCCCTTCCCCATTTCAATCAGTTTCTCTCTGTCTCTCTCATCCTCAATTTCTCCCTGTCTATCCACTAGGCCTCTTCCCCTCGGTCTACAAACATGCCCAGATCACCACCATCCTTAGAAAACTTCCGTTTGACCTTGCTAGCCCTTCAAATTATGCTTTTTTTCTCTCCTCCCTTTCACAACAAAATTTGAGAGAAAAAGGAGAGAGACACAGAGAGACTGAGAGAAAGAGGAATAAAGAAAGAGACAAAGAGAGAAACCTTTCACACTCATTGATGCCTTGGAATAGGAGTTTTGTGGAGGCGAGAGTTAAGAGTTTGTTTACCTACATTAAATTGAGGACTACATGTAAAAAGTGTCTTATCCTTATCCTTATCTTTATCCTTTCTTTTAATTTGGTGCTGATTTTTACCCCTGTTTCAGAGTCAGTGAGGTCTGAGGTCACAGCAGCTGGTTCAGAAATGACTCTTTTATCAATAACTCCTATATCACTTCTTCTTTGTAAAGATAAAGACAATTTCAGGTTCTGTGGGCTTTACCATGTTTGTTGCTTTCCACTTCTCTTCTTAAAGAACATTATTCGGGTGAGAGGAATGATCTACAAAGGGTTAGCTTCTTGTTGTTTGGATTTGTTTCTCTCCTTATCATCTTCTAAGCCTTCCTTCACAATGAAATTACTTCATATCAAAGCATTATTCACTTAGTTTTGAGAACTTCTCAAGTCTTTCAACAGACTTTCCCTATTTCTTCATCCAATGCTACGGATGTTGGCCTCTAAACTGCAGTTATTCACAATGGTATTTTTTCTTATGCTCATTTGGACCAGTGGAAGGGTAGATAACTAAGTGTCCCATGAAATGATGGTTCTTGATGCCCTTGGGCACAAGGTAAAAATATCTCCATCAACTCCTTTATTCACCACTCCACGGAAACTTTTAAGCAGTTCTTCTACTGAACTGTAACTTCTTTTCATCTTCTAGTTTCATTTACACTGGGAATCTACACACTGGGGTTATTAATCTTTTCTTTGTCATGGACCCCTTTGACTGGCTAGTGAAACCTACAGAACTATTCTCAGAATGTTTTAAAATGCATTATATAAAATACATAAGATTACAGAGGAAACTCATTATATTTAAATATCATTATAAAAAAGAAGACCCTAGGTTAAAGAATTCCTGATAGTGTGCCATCAGTAATTGGACAGAGATTTTACATTTAGTGTACCAGCAGTTAGATGAATAAAATAGGAACAATCTAAAAATATCTTCCCCAGCACCCTCTGTCTGCCTACTTTTCTGCCACTCTGCTACCATGACTGCGCAAATGCAGAACAGAAGCACATTTTGTATTTTTATTTGTTTTATAGGATGTCGTCATCTCATGGCCAACTTCCTGGCAACCAGCCTAGCCGTTCTTAGCCAGAGCAGGTATAGTTTGTAACCGAAGCTATGCTTAAAGCTCTTCTGGGCCGGTATAACCTGCCAGGGCTTGTATAACTGACATAGGCTTTTAAGAACCCAGGGACACCTCTATACCATGCTGAGGCTTCCAGTCGTGGCTCTTAATGGAGGCAGTAAGACATAATAAGGATATGAGTCGGGGCCAAAAGACTCCAGATGAAGTGAAGATATACCTGCTGTAACACTTAACAGCAACACTTATCAAGCTCAGAAGAAACATACTCTGGAAAATTAGGAGGAACTTGTGGAAGGGTAAGGAGGGAAGAAAGAAACCTTTCCTACAGGGTTTCTTCCTTCTCTTCTCTCCCACTGCCACCCATCCAAGGCAATCTAAATCTCCCCTTACCAGAGCTGGGCACTGGCAAATCTTCAAGTACCTACCTACTTCAAGAAGTCACAAAGTTCAAGTGAGAGAATGCATAAAAAGTGCTTTATAAGCTTCAAAGGGAAGTAAGTAAATGTCACTTTTATTGCTAAAAGAAATATCAAATAAAGTAGTGAACATATGTAGTTTTACAAAGGCACAGCCATAGTCTTCACTTTAACCTTCTTGATCTTTTATTCAGAACCCTATTCCTACCCCTGACTCATCTTTAGGCAATTTCTATGTTTAGGTGAAGAATGCTAACCCTAAGTTCAGGGCTATGGCAGGTAAAACTCTGAACTTAGAGCCATGGATTCATGTTTTTGAATGGTTTTAAATGATTGGTCCTATGACCTTGGGAAAGTCATTTAACCTTTATTAACCTCCATTCCCTTTTGTAACATAAAAAAGGAGGGCAGCTAGGTAGTACAGTGGAAAGAGTTCTGGGCCTGGAGTCAAGGAGACCTGAGTTCAAATTCAGCCTCAGACACTTAATAACTATGACCACAGGCAAGACACTTAACCAGTCTGCCTCAGTTTCCTTATCTGTAAAATCAGGATAATAATAGTACTTACTTAAAAGAATTGTTGAGATCATAATTAGCTTAGTTAGCATAGTGCCTGGCATATAATAAGCATTCTGTAAGTGCTAGCTATCCTTATTTTTATTATTATTATTTTCATTATCATTAGAACTTTAGGTGTTCTTCACATAGGGTCCATGACATATGGGGTTTTTTCATATTTTGATAACTGCATTTCAGTATAATTGGTTTTCTTTATAATCCTATGTATTTTATTTTATGCAGTTAAAAATACTGTTCTGGGGCGGCTAGGTGGTACAGTGAATAGAGCACCAACTCTGGAGTCAGGAGGACCTACGTTCAAATCTGGCCTCAGCCACTTAACAGAAAAAACTAGCTGTGTGACTTTGGGCAAGTCACTTAACCCCAATTGCCCTACCTTCCTTCCTCCAAAAAGCAAAAAATAATATTATTCTGAGTCGGGTTCCACTGGTCTCACCAGACTGCCACAGGGATCCATGACACAAAAACAAAGGACTAAGAACCTTGCAAGTGGAGAATTTGTCTAAGGTTCCCTCAGCTTTAAAGTTCTAAGACTCTCAGCTCTAAATGGCTGAGACATTTTAAAGTCCTATAAAAGCCTGAAGCTTGGGGCCCAGCTCTGTGCTCAGAACTGACTCCCTTTCTCATTCACTTTCAAATCTGGCGCCCCTTATGGCACCTTTCCCCACGTTCTGACTCTGGGTTACCTTGGCCTTCCCTTCTGTTAGCTCTCCCACCTTTCCCAGGGCTCAAGCTCTCTTCATTTCCCTATGTTCCCAAGTATTTCTTCTCTAACCACCCCCAACAGCACCCCTATCCCTATCTCAGAGCTGCAAGCTCTTTTTAAAAGATTACTTTACAGTTATACAATGCCTAAAATATTTAGACATAGTTTAACAATTCACAAACTCCATTAAACAGGAAAGGAAGTTATTTCATCGCACAGGAATAATGCAGCTCTTGAGAGGAACAGTTTTACTGCTAAGTAACTGAAGTTTAAAGTAATCATAGCTCTTACCGTTCTTTTGTTGATTTATTTGCTGTACATAAGCATGGAAAGAAAGAAACCATTCTTCATATGTACCTTAAATCTAGCGTCACCTGACACCTTATTTTTCCACAAGATAAAAGCCTTTAGTGACTTAAATATAATTGAACCCCTGGACTGAGGGGCAAGTTTACATAAAGAGATCCCATTCAGTTGCAGCCAGCAACCTTGAGGTAAGTAAATGTCCTCTCTTTAATGTGTATTTAATCTAGGCTGGAATTGGTTCAGATAAAAATGACTGGCTTTTCAGGTTGCTACTTACACCCCAGAATCATTGAACTGTATGATAGGAAGCTTGTGCAAACCATGGTGTGAAAGCTTTCCATTCATTTTAATTTCAATTTAAGGATAACTATATTAAAGAAGACACTTGGATTTAAGGGGAGGGGAGTAGGAATCATTGCTTTTTACCTCATATATACTTAACAAATATTTCATGCTCAAGAATTTGGCAAGTTGTTTTTAAAAACCCTACTTTTAAATATATACAAAAAACCATTGATTGTAGTATAAAATAATCATGAGGGACTGAATTATTACACCTGTGATTTCATTGGTGTAGGTAATTCAGTGAGGAAAGTCTCTGCTAATGTATATTGGCATCTGTTCTGCAACACCTGGGACACTCAAAGATTAATGACACTGAGTCACACAGCCAGTACATGTCAAAGGCTGCCCTTAGTCTCTTCTATGAAATAAGAATAGTGCCTGTAGCACCTTGTGCAAATCAACTGAAACAATGTATCAGTCAAGTAGTATTTATTAAGAACTTACTAGTGCCTGGCACCGTACTAAGGTTCTGGGAATACAAATATAAACTGAAAGAAAGACCATCTCTGCCCTCAAGAAGCTTACATTCTAATGGGGGAAGACTACACATAAAATGAAGCTGAAGGTTTGGCTGGGGCTTGGGGGAGTCTGGGGGATGAATGTACCTATTCTGAGGGCCCTGTAGAGAAAATGTGGACTGTGTTGCAACCTAGAGAGGAATGAGACATGGCTGACCTCGGTTTCTCCTTAAACAGACACTCTGGGAGAAGTTATGTAATTGGAGAGAAAAGTCAAGGAGTGGAAGGTGCTTCTGCTGTGTGAATTCCAGGGCTGGAGTGAGAGCTTCCAGGGTGAAAATAATTCTAGAGAAAGCCCACAGTGTAGTACAGTATGGAAAGGACTGGATTAAAATCCATTTTTCACGATGAGCTATTCAATTTTCCCAGTTGTCTTTATTGAACAAAATAGTGATTCCACTATTAGTGATAATAGAGTAAAAAAAAAAAATTTCCCTAGGATCAAACCATCTTTGCATTGGGTAGGTGTGTATGTGTCTGTGTGTCTGCGTGTCTGTCTGTGTGTGTGCGCGCACATGTACTTACATAAAAGATTATCTTTGTGTTCCATCAATCTATTTTCCTTTCTTCCCTTCTGGACTTTAAAAAAAGACAAACAATTGCTTTATAATTATAGATTTTGAAATCTGGTAGGTTAGGTCCCCTTACTGTGTTCTTTTTTTTCCTACTTCTCTCTACTGTTTTCCATATGAACTTTGTTGTGGCTTTTGTTCTGTATAGGACACTAGTGATATTTTGATTACTCTTTTGTTAAATATACATTAAATAGGGACATATTGACATTTTTATTCTGTTTCTCTTAAACAGGCACTATCTGTCCATTTGTTGAGTTCTTCCTTGATTTCTGTCAAAAACCATTTTGAATTTTTCTTCCAATGTCTCCAATTTTTCTTTATACTTTAATGCCCCATTCATGGAGCCATTTAGTCATTACTATAATTTGTCTTTCTCTATCAATTTCTTTTGGTCCTGATTGATAGTTTGCAGTGGTTCTCAACCTTCCTAATGCCGCGACCCTTTAATACAGTTCCTCGTAATATGGTAACCCCCAACCATAAATTTATTTTCGTTGCCACTATATAACTGTAATTTTGCCACTGTTATGAATCATAATGTAAATATCTGATATGTAGGATGTATTTTCATTGTTACAAATTGAACATAACCCACAGGTTGAGAACCACTGATTTATAGAAACACAGATTTTTTTTTCTGTGGATTTATCTTATATCTTCCTATTTGTTACAGTAATTTGTTACTTTGGGCTTTTGTTTAAACATCTTGAGTGTCTAGACTTAAAATCATAACAGATGAAAATAAAAATTTTTTAATTGCTAAATTGTCAATATGCAATCCTTTTCTTTTGTCATGCCTCACTGGGATTGCCAACATTTCTAAGATATGTCAAATAAAAATGGTAACAGCATACAATTCTTGATTACTATAGTCCAAACATTATCTTAAGTACTAGGAATACTGATAAAGGCTTGGGTGGGGCTTACATCCTAATGGGAGAGACAGTATTTCAATAACTATGTACATACAAGATATATACAGTATAGATGGAAGGTAATCTCAAAGGCAAGGCAGTAAAAGAACCAATGGGAGAGGGATTGAAATACTTCTCATGTTTTTCCACTGTATATATTACCTTGTAACTTCAATTATGTATATGTATATATGTGTATATTATGTGTATATATAAAATATGTATATATGTGTGCATATGAATGTGTGTAGATATATGTACATGTATTTATATATACACATAGATGTAAAGCTGTGAATATCTATATTTAAGAAGACCTTACTGGATCAATGTGCTTCCTATAAACAATATATAGTTAGATCCTAATTTTTAACCAAAAATGTGATTTTTTTTAAGAATTCAGTCTATTTATATTTAGTTTTATGACTGTTAAATTTCTTTTACTATTCTTTTAGTTAAATTATTATTCAATTTACCAGAAAGATACATGTTCTTACTTTTATCGTTTTACTAACAAATTTAACTAGACCATACTAACAAAGTTCCTGTGCTTAACCTGCCTAACTTTGTAAATTAAAGAACTCTGGACTCCCTGTTCATCAAAGGCAGGGGATTTACTTTCGGACTATTTTCCTCTAGGGGCAGCTAGGTGGCACAGTGGATAGAGGGCTGGGTCTGGAGTCAGGAAGACTTATCCTCCTGATTTCAGATCTGGCCTTCAACACTTACTAGCACTATGACCCTGGGCAAGTCACTTAACCCTGTTTGCTTCAGTTTCCTGATCTGTAAAATGAGCTCGAGAACGAAATGGCAAACTGTTCAGTATTCTTGTCAAGAAAACCCCAAATCAGGTCACAGAGAGTTGGACCTGACTGAAAAACAACTGAACAATAAAATTTTGCTCTTCCGTTGTTTTTTAATTTTTTGTAATTGAGATACACTTCTGAAACATTTAATGATTTAACAGTATTCTAAAGGTTCTCAAACTTAATTAGTAACTGATTTATCTCTACTTGATATTTACATACTTTTCCAAGTACATATGCTTCACAGATATCTATCTCTTATCTTGACGCATTGGCATCCCGTCAAGCTTTGCTAGATAAAAGGTTTTGGATTCATTCTCAAACATTTTGGACCCATCCTATTCTAATTCCTCTGAGGGGTAGTTCTTCTTTCTTTTCTTTTTGTTGATGAGTATGTCATTTCTGTCTTTCATGTTATAACTTATAAATTTATTTCATGGGAAAAAAATGTTGAATTGGAAGAGAACTTAGAGGTCCTGTATTTGGATCCATTATTTTTTACATGAGGAAACTGAAGGTCAATGAGGTTAAGTTATCTTACTCAAAGTCACCAAGATAGTAAATGACAGAGCAAGGATTAGAATCCAGCTTCTCCGAAGCTAAATCCATTATTCTTTCAACTATGTCATGGCTTGCTACTATAGTGTCAGAGCTCAATGATAGTGTATCTAAGAAGTTTAATTTGAGGTTTTTCCAGATTATAGCTATACAGATTCTTTCTACTGTATATTGCTACTCTTTTTTATAATTTTGGAAATTTTTCTTGAATAAATTTCCTGAATTGGAATATAATATTGAATTTATTTTTTGTTTTTCTTAATTTCCTGAGATGACAGTAAACCCAAAGTTATTGATAATGATATTAATAATAGCTGAAAATGATCAAGTAAAAATTAAAAGTAAATCTAAAATCTTATTTGATCCTTACAACAAGTTCATAGCTATTTTACAGATAACTAACATAAAGCTAAGAAAAGTTTCCTTGGCCATGGTTATACCATTTCTGTGTGTCTAAGATGAAATTTGAACTCAATTCTTCCTGACTCCAGGTCCAGCATCCTATGCACTTTGTTCTGCAGGTCTACCATTGGTATTTGCATATTTTATAGTTGTTTCAATAACTGAGTAATTTTATGAACTTATGCCTCACTTAATCTAAGCTATCTGAAATTCTGTTTTCTGCTGTAATAAGTCTGACCTCAGAGGCTTCTATTGACATTTTATATTTTGGTTCTAATTTCTACATTTATAACTTTTTTTCATCCTTTCATCTCAATCTTTTAATTCTACTTTTATTTCCTCCCGTATTAAAAAAAAATCCACATGTTCTTTTATTTTAGTTCTGGTATTGATTCTTGTTTAAATTTTTTTAATGTGTTATTTATCCAATTGAGAATGAATTTCAGAATATCCTAAATTTCTATTTGTGTTGTGTCAGGTAGTCTAGTTGTTTTATTTGTATCATGGTAAAGATATTATTTGCTCATGGTTGAGCCATGCCAATATGATTTTTTAAAAAAAGACAATACCACCTGACAATTTATTCACCGACATGGCAGTCAAACTGCTAAGAGGTTACTTTCTTGTGATAGAAAAAAAATTACGAAATTTATCTGGAATGACAAAAGGTCAAGAATATTAGGGAAAAAATAAAGAGGGAATATCAATTAGGAAAAAAAGAAGGAAGAAGAGGATCTAGCAATGCCGAATCTCAAACTATTCTACAAAGCAGTGATCAACTAAATGTTCAGACTTGGTTAAGAAAAATAGAAAAGTTGATCAGTAAAACAGATTAGGTACAAACATGCAGAAGCAAAGGATTAGTTCCAGTTTATCCTTCATATATTTTGTTTGTACATGTTAATTCGCATTTTGTCTCACCCATTAGACTGTGAGGTGGTTGGGAGCAAGGATTTGTCTTTTGCCTTTCTTTGTATCCCCAGGACCTGGCATATAATAGGTGATTTATAAATGTTTATTTACTTACTGACGGACTGACTTACTAGTTATAATGTTCATCAAACTCAAATACTCCAACCACTAGGGCAAGGCTTCACTATTCAACAAAAATTCCTATAGTGCTTTAGAAATTGTTTAAACAAATATTTCACACTATATCACAATAAGCTCCAAATGGATACATGGTATAGATATAAAAGGTCTGATACTAAGCAAATAAGAGGACACCTTTGATAATCATGGATAAAGAGGTTTTGACCCAATACGGAATAAAGAGGATCACAATAGACAAAATGGACAGATTTGATTATATAAAATTGAAAACCTTTTGCCCAATAATAATCAACTACAGTTAAAATGAGAAGGGAAACAGTGAAAGAGGGAGGATGCAATAAAGTTCTCCGATAAAGGTTTGATATCTACCAGGAATTGATTCAAATATAAAAGCACAAAAGCCATGTAAAAGGATGTGAACTAGCAGTTCTGAAGGGAAAGAAATCTAAGCTATAATTGAGGTCATATGGAAAAGCGGTCCAAATCACAAATAATAAGAGAAATGAAAATTAAAACAACTCTGAATTTCCATTTCATATTCATCATATTGACAAAGATAACAAGAAAATTAATGACTGATGCAGAGGGATTATGGAAAATCGTACACTCTTAGTAGAGACTGTAGACTGGTCCAGCTATTCTAGCAAGCAATTTGGAACTATACTCAAAAAGACTATAAAATGTGCATATCCTTTGACCTAGCAGTACTATGACTCAATACTCAGTACTATGACTGAAAGAGATCAGAGATGAAGAAAAAAGACTCATATGTATCATTATATTTAATGCAGCACTTTTTATGCTAGCAAAGAAATAGAAAATAAGAAGATGTCCATCAACTGGGAAATGACCAAGCAATTTATGTAGTATTAATGTAGTAGAATATTACTGCAACATAAAAATGTCTAAGGAAACTTTAGAGAAACTTGGGAAGATTGGTATGAACTAATGCAGAGTGGAGTGAGCAGAACAATTTATACAAGATGTACAATATTGTAAAATTTTAAAAAAACACACAACTTTGAAATCAATGTAATGATCAGCTATGGCTCCCAAAGATGGTAATGTAGCCTGCTACCCAACTCCAGACAAAGAATGGATGGACTAGAGTTGTGGAATAAGACTTAAAGTTTCAGATATGACAATATGTGATTTATTTTGCTTGATCATGATTATTTACAACAAGAAAAAGTTCATTTTAATTGGGAACAGGAGAGAGGGAGGTAAGGATTAATTATTTATTAATTAAAATGGAATTTTTAAAAAGAAAAAATAATCATTGAAAATGAGAAGAAGGAAGTTCAAAGTGAGACATACAAGCCAGATAACTGAAACATATTAAACATTTTATCCATATTTTAAGCATAAACTATACATAAGAGAAATTTGCAGTTTCATATACAATCCTTTTTCTATTCATTGTATATGGAAATGTTCATATTTGTGGATGCTTGTCAAATTCAGAATAAAAAACTTTTTCTTTAAAATGAAGACTTTTACAGACAATTTTCTATAGCAGATGCCATCTATGTGATCACATATCTGACTGAGGTGTAGAAATTTAAAATCTGTCTACCGATTACCAAAAAAAAGGCTTTTGACTTAGAAAACAATCCCAGCCTTAAAGGGTTTTCTTGAATAAAATTTCTATCTCCTCTGTGTTAATCTCATATGATAGACCCAAAAGTAAAGATCACTATCTCCAATAAATTGTTGAATATAAACATCAAGCAAAGAAAGCATAGAAGAGAGAAAAATGCTCACCAAAGTATTCTTTGGTATATCCTTGAGGATATCCTGTTCAAAGCCTAAGTAGAAAAGGGATTCTTTTTCAATGCCAAAGTATTCTGGATGATCTTGTTTGGGGTTGATAATGTGGTGATAAATTGATTGATAATACTACAGGGCCTCATCATAGTCATTCAAGAGAGATTAGCTTGCCTACCCAAAATGGAAAAGCAAAGTGGATAAAGAATTTATATTGCTCATATATTATCATGATTAGGGAAGCAGTGTGGTGTGTCAATAAGAGAGCTGGCCTTAGCATCAGAAAGAATTGCGTTCGTGTTCTACCTTTGACATGGCAGCTAGATGGCACAGTGAAGAGAGTGCAGACCTAAAGTCAAGAAGATTCCTCTTCATGAGTTCAAATCTGGCCTCGGATATTTACTAGCTGTGTGACCTTGGACAAGTCATTTAACCTTATTTGCCTTGGTTCCTCATCTGTAAAATGAACTAGAGAAGGAAATGGCAAACCACTCCAGTATCATTGCCAAGAAAACCCCAAATGGGGTCATAGAGTCGGACGTGACTGAAATGACCAAATGACAAAAATCTGTCTCTCCCATGGGGCTGTGTGACTCCAGGAAAGATACTTGTTAACTTTGAAACAAGTATATTACAAGCTTCATCACATGATAATTTTTTGCAGTGGAATAAATTTAAGAAAATATAGGGGCGTCTTCATTATTAATCCTATCTGAAGTCTAAAAACAGCATTTAATTTCGCCATTGTTCTTTATCTTTGCAAATAATCTACAGCTCTGGAAAGGAAAACATCTTTCTATTTTTGTTTGAGACCTTTTTTTTTAACAACTTAAGTTATATGTTTTTGAGAAAATGTTTTTGTTCTTGGCTTCCTGCTAATCATTCCTTTGTACACTAGAGTTGTGTCTGCTATTGTGCCTTTCATTCAACAGAAATTTACTAAGTACTTGCTGTGGACAAAACCCAGTAAGGAATGAGATGTATGAAACAGTCACTGCCCTCAGTCACCTTATAGGCTAGTAGGAGTGAAAGAACTAAAAGAAATGTACAAGTAAGTGGAATAAAAGAGAGAATATGATAAATAACCCTGAGACGCACAGAAAAAAGTACTTGGAGGATTCAAAAGAGGGAGAGTTTAAATCCATTTGAAAGAATTCAAGAAAGGCTTTCTCAGACTTTGAATAAATAATGTATCACATTTCTATGGGCAAAGACTGGGGAAAAAACATTCCAGAAGGAAGAAAGAGAAGGAGGATTGGTTTGGAGATATAAAAATGCCAGATGTAGTGTGGAACAACACCTAGGCTAGTTTGATTGGAAAGTAGGATTCATACAGAGAAGTGGTAGGAGATAAACCAGGAAAGGTAGACTGGAACCATGTTGTGTCCCTAGCCCCTTTCTATTTGTAGTTCATTCAATACAGAAACAGTAATCTGATTAAGAGTGCCGACCTGGTTTCACATCACTACAATCTGTGCAGGACATCTCGCCAAATCCAAAATAGATCTTCCTTATTGTGGGGGGTGGGGGGGAAGGAAGGGGGAAGGTATGCGGGGGGG
>JAQQSW010007031.1:0-13803 GCA_028646575.1 Pseudocheirus occidentalis | reverse complement strand
GAGGAATTGCAAGAATCTAGTATTTAAAGCTATACAATTAAATGCAACTGGGAAATAATACATACAGGGACAGGGGCATGGAGGAGCTCCCTACCCTGCTGGAAAGCTAGAGAGGTGTTGGAGGAGGGCATAAAAGGGAACAGATTGTGGGAGGGTTCTTACAGTGTGATCAATGTTCTGGGCTGGGGGGTAGGGACAAAAAGGGGAGAAAATTTGTAACTCAAAACCTTGTGGACATGAATGATGTAACCAAGAAAATAAATTAAAATTAAAAAAAAAAAAAAAGAAAAAAAAATATCCAGGGAGAGGCCTTTCCTTCATCTTGACTATTCCCTGGATCCCCTTCCATGGTCCCAGCTCCTACTTTAATCCACCAAACAGTCACCTGGATTCAGAGGCAGGCAGTTCCCAGGTCTTTGTCCAGTCCTCTGGGCAGTTCCTGGTACACACTGAAGTTCACAGGGTCCAGCACATCTCAAAACCTTCACAACTTCTGTTCTCAGGAACTCAAGGATTAACCAAACCACAAACAAACAAAGTCTTATCCTGGTCATGCTTCTTCAGTCCTCTAGCAATTCATCTAGCCCTAGGACCCAGAAGAAATCTCAGCTTTCCAGGCAGCAGCAGCCACTTTGGCCTTCAAGGAGGCAATAGCCACTTTGGCCTTCACCAGATTCTGGTCTCATAGAAAACTCCAGCTTATTTCTCAGTCCAGCAGCCCAGCTTCCAGATGCTATGAAAATTCTGCTCCCTCCACCAGGAGCCACCAGGAGGAAAATTCTTGATTCTCTATGTCTCTGGAACTCTTCTTACACACACACACACACACACACACACACACACACACACACACACACACACACACACACACACACACACACATTGGCTTCCTGTCTCAGCTAATCCCTTCCTGTTACGTCAGCAACAGGAGACAGAGTTCACACCTTCTATTTCTTTCATAGAGGAGACAGATTTCACATGTTCTGTTTCTTTCACAGAAGTACTTAGCCTTTAGTTACTAAGGGCTAAGTACTTGCTAAATTAATTACCATTACAATTAGTTAACCCTTTTTGCCTCAGTTCCTCATCTGTAAACTGAACTGGAGAAGGAAATAGAAAGCTACTCCAGTATCTTTGCCAAAAAAATGCCAAAAGGGGGTCATAAGAGAGTCAGGTATGACTGAAATGACTCAAAAACATCCTATCTTCACAGAGGAAGAAGGAAAAAGAATAATAAAAAACAATAAATAAAAATAATATAGTATGTGTGCACAGAGAGGTGTGAGGGGCAGGGTGGAAAATTTTATCTAGTCAGTCCATCAATAAGCCTTTATTAAGTGCTTACTATGTGTTAGGAAATGTACTAAGAACTAGGGATACAAAGAAAGCTTACTCTCAAGAAATTCCTCTTTAATGGGAGAGATAACATGCAAACTACTTATAATATATATTGTGCAAATGGAAAGTAATGGGAAGGAGAAATAAGGTTTTCTTATGCAAAGAATTAAAAGAAAACAATAGAATGGGAAAGACAGGAGATCTCTTCAAGAAGATTAGAGAAATGAAGGAAATGTTTCATGCAAAAATGAGCATAATAAAAGACAAAAATGGTATGAATTTAACAGAAGCAGAAGAGATTAAGAACAGGTGACAAGAATACACAAAAGAACTATGCAAGAAAGATCTTAACATCACCAATAACCATGATGGTGTGGTTATTGATCTAGAGCCAGGCATTCTGGAGAATAAAGTCAATGGGCTTTTGGAAGCATTACTAACAATAGGGCTGGTGGAAGTGATGGAATTCCAGCTGAAAAATGGTGCTGTTAAAGTGCTGCACTCAACATGCCAATAAATTTGGAAAACTTAACAGTAGCTACTGAACTGGAAAAGATCAGTTTATGTTCCAGTCCTAAAGAAGGGCAATGCCAAGGAATGTTTAAGTTGCTGAACAATTGCACTTATTTCATATACCTTCAAGGCTACACTTAAGATTCTGCAAGCTAGGTTTCAGTAATATATGAAACAATAATTACCAGAAGAGCTGACTGGTTTTCAAAGAAGCAGAGGAACTGGAAACCAAATTGCCAACATTTGCTTGATTATGGAGAAAGCCAGGGAGTTCCAGAAAAATATCAACTTCTACTTCTTTGACTACACTAAAACCTGTGACTGTGTGGATCACAACAAAATGTGGCAAGTCGTCAAAGAGATATGATCATCATTACCAGATCATCTTCCTTGTCGCCTGAGGGACTTGTATGTGGGCCAAAAAGCAACAGTTAGAACAGAACATAGAACAAATGATTGATTTAAGATTGGAAAAGGAGTAAGGAGTAAGGCTGTATGTTGTTGTCTTGTTTATTGTCTTGTTTATTCAGCTTATAATCAGATTACATTACACAAAATGCCAGGCTGGATGAATCAAAAGTCATGATTCATGAGAATTCAGGAGAAATATTAGCAGTCTCAGATATGTGGACAATACCACTCTGATGGCAGAAAGTAAAGAATTAAGTAGCCTCTTTATGAGGGTGAAAAAGGAGAGTGTAAAAGCTGGCTTAAAACTCAATATAAAAACAGCAACTAAGATCATGGCAACTGGTCCTACCACTTCCTGCCAAATACAGGGAGGAGAAATAGAAGCAGTGTCAGATTTTGTATTCTGGGGCTCAAGATCACTGCAGACAGCAATTGCAACCCTGAAATTAAAAGATGCTTGCTCCTCAAAAGAAAAAATATGACAAATCTGGATAGCACATTAAAAAGCAGAGATATCACCTTGTCGACAAAGGTCCATGTAGTCAAAGCTATGTTTTTTTCAGTAATAATGTATGACTGTGACAGTTGTACTATGAGGAAAGCTGAGTGCCACAGAATCAATGCTTTCAAATTGTGTTGCTAAAGAAGACTTTTGAGATCCCCTTGGATAAAAAAATAGATCAAATCATTAAATACTTAAAGAAATCAATCCAGGCTCTTCACTGGAAGGTCAAATATTGAAGCTGAAGCTTAAATACTTTTTTAAAATTTGATTTGTTTATTTACTTTTCGTTTACAAGATTCAGTTCCATAATCCCTTGAGTTTCAAATTTTCTCCTTTCCCTCTCCCCTGCCCCATGGCGGCATGCAATCAAGTATAAGATCTGCAAATGCTTTCACATTGAACATCAGTCTGGTTGTATAGAAGGGTTGTAACTGATGGAATGAACAATGGGAAAGAGGAAACAAAACATGGAAAAGAAAGAGAGCATGTACTTTGCTTCAGTCTGCATTGAAACTCTGTTCTTTCTAGATCTTTTTCTGAATGTAGACATCTCCTTTTATCCTGAATCTTTTAGAGTTGTCATAACTTTTCATTGCTGAGAAGAGTCCAGTTTATCAAAGTTGGTCATCACACATACTTTATGTCTGTCATTGTGTACAAATTTCTCCTGGTTCTACTCTTCTCACTTAGCATCAGTTTGTATAAGTTTGTATATCAGGTAAATATGAAGTCCACCTGCTTCTCATTTCTTATAGCACAATAGTATTCCATTACATTCATATACCATAACTTGTTTAGCCATTCCTCAATTGATGGGCATCCCATTAATTTCCAATTTTTTGCCACCATAAAGAGAGCAGAAATAAATATTTTTGTACATATGTCTTCCTCCCACTTCTATGATTTCTTTGGGATACAGCCCCAGAAGTGGTATTACTGGGTCAAAGGGTATGCAATTATTTATAGCCCTTTGGGCATAGTTCCAGATTGCTCTCTAGAATAGTTGAATCAGTTCACAACTACACAAACAATGCATTTGTATTCCAATTATTCCACATCCTCTCTAGCATTTGTTATTTTCCTGTTTTGTCATCTTAGCCAATCTGACTGGTGAGATGTGGTACCTCAGAGTTGTTTTGATTTGCATTTCTCAAATCAATAGTGATTTAGAGCACTTTTTCATATGCTTATAGATATCCTTACTTTCTACCTCTGAAAATTGTCTGTTCATATCCTTTGACCATTTATCAATTGGGGAATGATTTGTATTCTTATAGATTTGACTTAATTCCCTGTATTTTTTAGAAATGAGACCTTTACCAGAGACACTCATAAAAATTCTTCCCCAGTTTCCCACTTCCCTCTTAATCTTGGTTACATCAGCTTTGTTTGTACAGAAACTTTTCAATTTAATGTAATCAAAATTATCTATTTTGCATTTTATACTGCTCTCCAACTCTTGTTTGGTCATAAAGTCTTCCCTACTCCCTAAATCTGACAGGTAAACTATTCCTTGTGAAGCTTAAGTACTTTGATCACTCAATGGGAAAATGGTATACATTGGAAAAGGCCCTAATGTTGGGAAAGATTGAAGGCAGAAGGAAAAAGGGACAGTCAAGGATGAGATGGATAAATAGCAAAATGGAAACAAGAAACATCAACTTGGACAGACTGAGAAATACTGGAGGATGGAAAGGTCTGGTGTGTTATGGCCCATGGGGGTCACAAAGAATCAGACACAACCGAATGACTCAATAA
Organism: Pseudocheirus occidentalis; assembly: GCA_028646575.1. Lineage (NCBI taxonomy): Eukaryota > Metazoa > Chordata > Mammalia > Diprotodontia > Pseudocheiridae > Pseudocheirus > Pseudocheirus occidentalis. The sequence goes on along the minus strand of JAQQSW010007031.1, from coordinate 9,278 downwards.
CAACAACAACAAAATGGAAAGTAATCTCAAAGGGAAGGAAGGAAATAAGGAAACAAACATTTAAGTATCTACCCTATACCAGACACTGGGCTAAATCCTTTTTCAAATATTATCTCATTTGATTCTCACAACAATCCTGGGAGGCAGGTGCTATTATTATTCCCATTTTATAGTTGAGGAAACTGAGGTTAAGTGACTAACCCAGGGTCAGACAGCTAGTATGCTAGTAAGTGTCTGAGACTGAGGCTGGATATGAACTCAGGTTTTCCTGACTCCAGATCCAGATCCAAACCTCAGTCCATTGTGCCACCTTTGAGGGAAGCTGCTGGGGGAGGTAGACTGGGAAATGCCTCTTGCAGAAGGTGGAATTTGAATTGAAACTTCAGGGAAGACAGGAGACAGAGGTGAAGAGAGAGAACTTTCCAAACATAGGGATCAGCCAACGGAAAGGAACAGAGTAGAGAGAGTCAGTGATTTATTCAAGGAATAGCAAGAAGGCCAGTGTAGCTTGATTATAATGTACACAGAAGGAATTAAAATACGCAATTGTAAAGGAAGTAGGAAGCTAGATTGTGAAGGGCTTTAAAAGCCAAAGAAAGAATTTTATATTTGATTCTGGAAGACATAGGAAACCATTAAGTGGCATCCTATTGAGTGGGAAAGTGACATGGTCAGATTTGTGCTTTAGGAAGAGAATAGAAGATGGACTAGAGTGGGGAAAGATTTGAGGCAGAGAGAGCAACCAGAAAATTACTGCAATAGCCCAGGCATGAGGCAATGAAAGCAACATGCAAGCTATTTACATACAAAATACCTATGATGTAAATGGGAAATAATGTCAGATAACCTCAGTAAACTATAGATGTGCTGTAATTAATTAGCCCTGGAACCTGAGGCTTCAGGAACCAAGTAATCCAACTCCTCTTCTTCAAGAGACTGGGGAAGATAGAGTAACCAACAATCAATGTCTCTGAACTTCTGGAGATTGAACTGGTTTGTTTGGATATATAGCATTCTGATCATTGCGTTTTCCAATCTTCTATCATTTTGTTTTTGTCTGTCCACGATATCAAAGACTTTCAAGCTAAAAGGGATATTAGAGACCATTTAGTCCAGTCTTCTTCCTATTTATAGCTGATGGAGCTGGGGCTTAGGCTAGTGAATTGACTTGCCCTAGGAAGCAGTTCTGAGATTCGAAGTTACCACTGACTCTGGATCTAGTGACTCATTATATTATGGTGACAGCAACTTCTCTCTTAGACATTTTGTTGCTGTGTTATTTGGAGTATACAAGTTCAATACTGCATTTTTAGTATTTATAGTACATCATTATATAATACTCTTGTTTATTTCTCTTAATGCTCTCTGGTTCAAATTATCCTTTATCATCTGCTGTGATTCGTACTTTTGCCTTATATTAATGTTACTGTTACTTTAGTTTTAGTTTTTTTGGCATCTTTTTTGTTTTCAACGTGTTTCTCCTAGGAATTATATGATTGGATTTTCTTTTTATTCTAACTTGGAACTTTTTATTTTGAGTAAATGATTTAGTTTGCTCACATTTTAATGTTCACCAAATCTCAAGAGCTGAAACAGAGCCCAGAGACCCTCTGGTCCAATCTCTACATGAACAAGCATCCTCCATCCTCTGCTTCAAGACCTCTAGTGAGGAGAACTGTATTATATTCTGAGACAGTACTTTCTACTTTGGGGTAATTCTGTTTCTTAGAACATTTCCCTTACATTAAATTGAAATTTGCCTCTGCAATTTTCAGAGATTTTTCTTAGTTCTACCGTCTTGGAAAAAAAAAACCAAGGTCAATTTCTCCTCCCCATGGTAGCCCTTCAAAGGCTTATGTAACTTGTGGGTAAGACTCTCATCACTGACAGATAGACCAGGTTTAGTCTTGGAGAGATATTTTAGTAATTCAGTGTCATCTTTTTTAGCTCCCTGCCCTATCCCCAATCCACTTTGGAGGAAACGTTCACATTCTGGTTTGTTTAACCCTTTACAAGCAGTATTTACTCCATTCCTGGGTCCTGGGATTAGGCTTGAACCTGGAGATACTATTCAATAGTGTGTTGAATTGAGTGGCCACCATAGTTGCCCAGTTATTAGATAGCTACTACTTAGGGACACATATATGGCATCACCAAAGGTCATCAACTTTGGGGCTGTCCTTGGAGTAGGAGATCACCCTCAAAAGGACTTTATATGCCACTCAGGACTCTGGGAGGATGTAGAATATAAGATCCTGGAAAGGCATTCAGAAAGAAAGACACTGTAGCTGCCGTTTTGTGTGAGTTGACTAAAACTATGAGGCCTCCCAAGATCCCCAGAGAGATACTTGAAAATTGCTTATTGAGCCCAATACTTCAGCCCAGGATTTGAATGAATAAATACTCATGAATAAATTAATAAAATGAAGAAAACTCATCATAGAAAAAGCAAGATGGATTGTAGAAGATGTAAGGGGATTTATGGGAGAGAGAGAAAGCCTCCATCTTTGTTCTAAGGTTGGAGAGGCAGCTTCAAAGAATAACAATCAAGTTCAAAGACTATGTTAGGCTGGCCCAAGTGATATGTGGAGTTGTACATGATGTCCCACTATAATGGAAGCATGAGAAGCAAGAACAGCATCTTCTCCTTCCCCCTAGAAATGATCTGGTCATTTGGGAGGCAGAGATGAAGCTGACAGACAGAAGAAATGCATAAAGGCTGCAAAAGTTGTTTTTGCATGGGCTCAGAAAATTTCATTTGGCATGGACTGTTGAGATAAAAGGAAAGGCTGATCAAGTGTGAACTAGATTGATCAAGAAGCTACATGTAGACCTTCTATTTGGGCAGACTGGAGTGCAGAGTTGTTTCTTGTGGAGAAAATAAAGAGCTTCATGTTCAGAAGTCAAGTCACTTCTTCTGTGTCCAGTGCTATGTTAAGTGCTAGGGATACAAACATGAGCAAAAAGAAGGACAGTGCCTGTCCTCAAAGAGCTTACATTCTAATGGTGGAGGATAACACATAAAAAGGAGATGAAAAGCATGAGAGGCATGAGGGAGCACTCTGGAGGGGTAGGGTGGTAATGTCTGGAGATCCTGAAGTAGAGCTGAGAGAAGAATGAAGGATGGCTAGCCTGGGCTCCTCCTCAGAATGATGGTCCTTGGGATGAACTAGCAGAGGGCTGCCACAGAGGCAGAGGGTATTCCAGGGTAAGAAGACAGCTGAAGCATGGCAGTGAGGTTTGGAGAAGTAAAAAATGCTGCTTTAGGGAACAGCACCTTCTCCACCTGAAGAGGTTGAGCGATATTTTGCTCTCATTTTTATGAATGGGAAGGACCCTGGGAGGGTGAGTGCACTTGAATTGAAATTCTGGAATTTTGTTTGATAGAGTTAAGGTCTAATTTTGGAAAATGAAAAGGCAAGTGGGGATCAAAACTACCCTATTGCCAAAAGATATTATCTTCTACCCATCAAACAATATTTGGGGGATTCTTTCCACCGGAATTCAGAAGTCCCCATACAACAGTAAGAACTGAAGACATAAAAAGCATCTTGACATCATGTTACAAATACATTCCTGTCATTTTATGAAGAGCCCTATCAAATCTATGTAGCCCTATCAAATCTCTCAGAGAGAGAGAGAGAGAGAGAGAGAGAATTTCTCCAAGCAAGCATCTGGAGGCTGGGCTGCTACTGCAGGTCTGAAGACTGAACTCAGAATTGAGAAGAACTGAGAAGAAGAATGAGAATTGGAAACTGAGACAGAATTTCTTGGAGCAAGCCACATGGAGGATGGACAAAGTGATTTCGATTTTGGGAAAGGAACTTGTGGTGGCAAAACGTGAACTTGTGGTGCCAGAGATGTTGAGGACTTCTGAGGGCCAGCCAGAGCTACTGAAGACTTCCAAGACTTCCAAGCAGCTGGAGCTGCTGAAGACTGAGGAAGCATTACTGTGGTACTGGTACTTTGTACAAATGTTATTGTGACTTTGTCAATGTGCATTAATGTCATTGTAGCTTTATTAAGCCCTGTCTTCTCAGGAACAGAGACTGTGAGAGATTTGAGGTGGATTGGAGACTGTGAGTTTCAGTATGGAACAGGAACTGCAAAGAATGCTGGACAAGGAACTGGGTTCTGTCTGCCTTTGAACTCAGTTGACAGTTTGGTGGATTCAGGTAGGAGCTACCTTATTTGAGTCAAGATGAGAAGACCTCTCCATGGATACTGAGTAGTGACTGATGAAATAGGGTACTGAGCAGTGAGTGATGAAATTGTAATTTACTTGTGACCTAGGGGTAGATGGCTTTTGTACTTTCCACTAACTACCCTTTAAGAGGGTACTGAGTAGTGACTGTTGAAGGTGTAACTTAATTGCACTCCAATTGACTTTTGTACTTTGGGTCACTTAAGGAGACAAGCCTACTTAAGGATGATTGAATGGCTGAGTTACTAAATAATTTCATTACTAAATGATTGCAATTTGTTTAAAACTACTGACCACTTTGGTGAAAACTATGTGGCCATTTTAGTGATAAGTTGTTGAGTTGTGACATGGGGCATGCTGTATTTTGATTTTCTGTGATAAGTTTTAACATTGTGAATGCTGTACCTTGATTTTCTGTGAATGTTTTGCTCTGATTTGTTATTGAATGCTATACTATGTAATCAGAACCTTGAAAGCTTTTTACAATCCTCTGGAAAGCTGCTTGTGCTTGGTGGCTTTATAGCATTGAAAGGTCATGGAAGGTCTTTGAATACTGGCTAGAAGCAATAGCATCTCCTGGTGTGATGTGGTTGCAGTCACAAAGCCTATAGCTGTTGGACTGGTGCCAAGGGAAGATTCAACATCAAAGAAAGAGGGGACACTAGAAAGAAGATTGTAATTGTCATTTGATCAGAATGTGTTATGGAGGTAAAATGTAAAATGGTTAGTTACCAGCATTGCAAAAATTGTTCATATCCCAATGAAGCTTGACTACTAGTCTCCCAAATGATTGTACTGGTAGTGATAAGTTTACTTGATTCTGTTCTAATCATTCTATAATAATATTGTGATTCCTTTATTCTTAGCATTTCCTTTTCTGAATAAGAATAAATCTATTACATATATGATTCATATTTATATCCTGAGCATCTTTTTAACTTTCCTCTATATCCCTTTTGGGAGAATCTTGGACCAAGGCCAAAAGTAGCATTGCTATAATTAGCAAATTTCCTCAAGAAGCCAAGGAGGGGGAGATAAGTCAATGAATGTAAATTGGGGAGCCTACTTTCCTTACTAAGAAGTCTGATTATTCCTGGGACTGAGCCCTGGGCAAACTGCAATGACCAGTAAAGACCAGGGATTGATCCAGGTTACTAGACCCTATGATTGGAGCTGAAAAAATACCTAGTTAACCAGTATACTAAATGAGCATTGGTTGGGACCAATTCCAGACCATTCAAAGTTCTAGCAGAGAGTGAGAGCTCTCAAACTTATGCAACTCATTGGAGAAAGTGAGCAAGGGATCGATATTGAAACACTAATAATCTTGATTTCCTTTGCATAAATTCACAGGAGATTAGAGGATGGTGCTGGCAGAAAGCATGAATATGTTCTGAATTCCCAAGAGCAGGGATGTATTCAAAGAAGTTAATCTTTGGAAATTCTCTAGTGCCTAAGGAATCCAAGAAGTTGTGAAAGAAATAAAGTGCGAGGACCAGTGTATTCTTATTGTGTGAGTGGCAATGGACCCATAGGGCAATCCATACTGTTAATCCCAATAACACCTGGAAATTTGCTTTCCCTGAGATGGAAGATCACTGGAATCAGTGGAAGAGACTATTAGTTAACACCACTGTGACTTGAACTCAAAAGTCATGTAGTCTCTATGCCTCACCCATAATGGTGGTTTCAAAGAAGATTGGGAACATTAGGAAACATATGGGGACTATCCTTGTTTGTTGCATCTGGCTCTTTGTGGCCCCCAACTGAGGTTTTCTTGGCAGAGATATTAGAATGATTTGCCATTTCTTTTTCTTGTTTATTTTAAAGATGAGAAAATTGAGGCAAATAGGGTTAAGTGACTTGCCCAGGGTCACTTTGCTGGCAAGTGTCTGAAACCAGATTTGAACTCAGGAAGATGAGTCTTCCTGACTTCAGGCCCAGAGCTCTGTGCACTATGGCACCATCTAGCTGCCCTGAAACTAGTACACTATGCTACAAAGTCGAAATGTCTTAGTCTGTTGAGCAGCTGGTGGTTCTCAGTTGTAGGTCTGCAAGTATGTTCTTTCAGATTCATATCAAATAAGATAAAGAGAAGACAGCCTTTATTTGTCCAGTGGGATTCTTTCAATCTAAACAAATATTCCTAGAGGCAGTTAGGTTCTTCAGTGAACAGTGAGCTGTGCCTGGAGTCAGGAAGACCTGAGTTCAAAGTCAGCCTCAGACCCTCACTAGCTGTGTGACTCTTTGCAGGTTTGCAAAACTTTTGCAAAGTTTGCAAACCTGTTTACCTCTGTTTCCTCCTCTATAAAATGAGCTGGAGAAGGAAATGGCAAACCACTCCAGTATCTTCCCCAAGAAGACCTCAAATGGGGTCACAAAGAGTCAGACATGACTGAGATGACTGAAAAACAACAACAAAATCGATACAGAAATGTTACCTCCTAGACTCCACGCTCTAGCCATTCCCTCAATCCCCCCCAAAGGGAAAAAGCCTTTTCAAACTGAAATGTCTTTCTCATCCTCTAGCCTGGGGATGAGAACTGACCCAGAAGCTATTTTAAACTTTCCATGAAAAGGAGGATACATGCTGTTCATTTATAATTAGTTTAGAAAGCACTGTAAACACTTGGTTGATACTTATAATTGAAGCTTCATAGGCAAAAGTGGGAAAACAAAATACTGACTTTAGGGTCCAGGGATACTACTCCCCAGGATTAAGAGCTTGGCTTTGATTTGGGTCATTCCTGTAGCCCAACCACAGAAACAAGGCACTGATAAACTCCCACAGAGGCTAATCCCCATGCGATAACTCCTCGACTGTCACAAATCTAGCGCTGACTTCCGGTGTACATGCATTTATTAAGTGCCTATTATACTCCAGGCATGGTGCTAATAGTTGAAGATGCAAATAAAGGTAAAGAAGAAGAAGAAGAAGAAGAAGAAGAAGAAGAAGAAGAAGAAGAAGAAGAAGGAGGAGGAGGAGGAGGAAGAGGAGGAGGAAGAGGAAGAGGGTGAGGAAAATGATGATGATGATGATGATGATGACTGTAATCTCTCTTCTCAAGGAGCCCAGTCTATTGAAGAAGATAACATGCAAACAGCTATGTACAGACAAAATACATACAAGACAAATGAACAATAATCACCAGTGAGAAGGTACCAGGCTTAAGTCAGATCAGGAAAGGCGTCTTGAAGAAAGTGGGATTTTAGGCCTTTCTGTCCCTCTAAGTCTCTTTCTGCTTTTTCACTTTCAAACACTTGAACATGGTGGTGTACTTCTTGCATCCCTGTCACTATGAAAATCTCTTTGTGAAATCTGGTTCTACACTGAGACTTCATCAGTTGTGCTTCTTCTTGAGTGAGTTGCTCCAGTTGGGGAGTATAGCCACATCTTCACTACTGGAGATGCCATACAGGGATTCATGTTCAGAGATGCTTCTGACTAAATGGCTTCTGAGGTCTCTTCCAACACTGAGATTCTGGTAAAGTAGCTAGAGGCCAGACTGGGGTTGGGGAAGGGGTTGAAAGTTAAAAGAAGGATTTCATACCTTTTTTTGCTCATCTGTCTTTACTAGCTCCCTATTAAGACGCTGACATAAAATAGTTTCCAGGAAGATGAATCTGACAGCGATGTGTAGGCTGGATTGAAGAGGAAAGAGACTGAAGGCTAGAAGGTACCTTCCCTACACAGACCAGTTTGGGGTAAAAAGTAAGGAGCTTATAAAGTGTGAACGTGGGGAAAAGAACAGCAATGACCAGCTACAGGTTCCACCCAGGCAGTGACTTTGTGATTGCCACCCAAACCACAGTTAACTGCCACCTAGGATTTGGGCTGAACCCTTAATTAACTATCCTGATGGGGCCAGGCAAACTGACCAGGCAAATTCCCAGGAAGTCAGATCTCCCCTAGAAAACTGCCCAAAGTGATACACATGTATACGCACATATATAATTATTCACATATAATTAGAAGGTCCTGGAATTGGCATTATCTCATTTAATCCTTATAGCAACCCTGTGAAGAATGTAGAGAAGCTGGTGGGTTTCGATTGCAGATTAAGTCATAGATATTGATAGATACAACCATTAGAAGAATTTCTTTTGTTTGAATATACATACCTGTTACAATAAAGCTGTTATTTTTTAAAAGGGGTTCAGAGGATCAGAGGGAAAGAAAATAGATTTCTGATAATTTTTTTGAAAATAGAGGTGGGAGGGTGCTAAAGGTTTGGAATATTGCATTCACTTTCAGATGTGGTCACTGTATTATTATTTTCATTGTTGTTGAGTTGTTTCAGTCATGTCTGACTCTTTGTGACCCTATTTGGGATTTTCTCAGTAAGGATACTGGAGTGGTTTGCCACATTTTTCAGCTGAGGCCGCTAAGGCAAACAGGGTTAAGTGATTTGTCCAAAGTCATATAGCTAAGAAGTATCTGAGGTCAGATCTGAACTCAGGAAGATGAGTCTTCCTGACTCCAGACTAGACACCCTATCCACTGCACCACCTTGCTACTTCCACCCCCCATTATTATTTTTACTTAACTTCTGTTTTGCTGTAAGAGACCAGCATCCAACACAGAGTAAGTGCTTAATAAATGTTTGATTGAAGTTGGAGTGATCTGTAAATGTTTATATTGTTATTTATGTTTATATTGATGTAAATATATTAATTTATTATATTCATTTCAAAATAAATGTTTACATCAATAAAACTTGAGCTTTAAAAAAATATGGGACATCCCCAAGTGTCTGAAGCCTAGTTAGAAATGTCAGAGATACTCTGTGCTCCCTGAGCTGTAGAATGCTTGGCTTCCCATTACCCCCTTACAGCCTGCATGCACAGAACAAGGTACCATCGTCTCTCTGTAGTTCACTACACAAATAGCCAGCAAGTGTATCAGGAACTAAGATTTTTTGAACAGGGGGCAGAACCAAGATGGCGGCGTAGAAGCAGCAAGGTCCCGCAGCTCCCACACCGCCACCCTAAACACCCAGAAAATACGAGCCCAGACAAAGTCTAGGAAAGTCTAGGACTCTCTGACTCACAAAAACACAGAGAACACAGCTCT
>JAQQSW010007030.1:0-13804 GCA_028646575.1 Pseudocheirus occidentalis | reverse complement strand
CCGGGAGCTTGCACCTTTTCCTGAGATCCTGCTTCTACAGCTTCTACTGAGAACCTCCAAAGACCAGGCTGAGAAACTGTCGTGAGTCTGAGAGGGATCCCTGCTTGAGGGATCCTGTTCTATTTGTGAAGGCTTGGGAATGTGGGTGTCCACTGCATTAACTATGTGTATCAACTTTGTGACCATTATAATGACTTTGGCTTTCTGGTTTTGGGACTTGTCCTTCTGGTTTTGGGACTCAGTGTTATGATTTCTGAATAAAGACCTTGGTGCTGCCTTCCATGTGGAGAGTTTGCTACATTTTGTGATCCAAAACTACACCAACATATTCATAACCACCATGGGTGTTGTGAATATCTCATTATTGATACAAGAACCTAGAGGGCCACATGTTACCTTGAGGCTACAGGTTCCCCACCCCAGCCTTAGGGAATACTTTATATTGAGTCACTGAGAAATGAGTTTGAATTCTATCTCAGACAATAGTTTTGTGGCCGTGGACATTTGCAAAATGGAGATAATAGCAGTCACCTACCAGGATTGTTATGAAGATCCAATTGAAAAAAATCTATGTAAGGTATTTTGCAAACCTTCAAGTTCTGTGTGAATACTAGCTAGTATTCTTCTTCTGACAGGTGGTGAGTAGAGAGTCTGTTGCCATGGCTTCCAACATTTGCTTACATTTCTTTAGCATTTTTTCTCTAAGCATTTAAGTGTACCCTGATTTACCTCTGTTGTTCCAGACTAAGGAGCTTTCCATAGTCACTTTATACCCTTGCTCCTGATTCTTAGGTTTGGTTTTCAAATGCCTAGAGAAAATCACATCTGTGAGGACCCATCCTTTGATCTCAGGTTTTCTTAAACCTTCTACATTTTGATTTTATCATATTTGCTTCATTAAAATTGTTTTTAGTGTGGTCTCCAAAAATGTCTTACTGCCAAAGAAAAATTATTTGACCTTCAAAATCTGAAGGTTAAAAGACAGAATATTTTATTTAAAGAACCAAGTATACAGATACTCTATAAGAGCTCTTCCATTTTTATGCTTCCATGATTTAAAATGTTTCTAGAAGCTTTTTGATGACTATGTCCATGAAATATAACTATGCATGTGCTTATATATGTATATTATATGTATTATGCACTTATGCTTGTATGTGTATGCAGTCTAGATGAATTCGTGTGATAAAGTCACAATGAATTATTTCTGGGTACTTCTGTTTTATATTGAAATCAGCCAGAAAACATTGATTATGTTGCTATTGTGTGCCAGGCACTCCAGAATACAAAAAAAGGCAAAAGAGAAACCCTTCACTTAAGGAGTTCACAGTCTAATGGGGGGCCAATGTGTAAACAACTATAGACAAATGAGATAAATACAAGATAAATTAGAGATAATGAACAAAGAGAATGCATTAATATTAAAGAGAACTGGGAAAGACTTTGTAGAAGGTAGGATTTTAGTTGAAACTTAATGACAGCTAATGAATCCAGAAGGTGGAGATGAGGGAATAGTTAGAGGCATGGGAGATAGTGAAAATGTCTGGAACCAGAGATGGAGTATCTTGTGTGAGGAACAGCAAGGAGGCCAGTGACACTGGACCAGAGAGTATGGTGGAGGGAAGAGGTAGGTTCTATGAAGGCTGAAAAGGTAAGGAAGGGCCCAGGTTGTGAAAGACTTTGGATGCCAAAGGATTCTATATTTAATCTTGGAGGTGAGACGTAGCCACTGGATTTTGTTAAGTAGGGGGGTGATATAATCAGATCTGCACTTTAGGAAGATGATTTTTGTAGCTGAATTGAGGTTGGACTAGAGCAGATGAGATTAATCACCAGGCTCTTACCAATACTCCAGGTATGAGGTGAAAAGTGCTGGCAAAAGTGTGATGCAGCCCTTTTCAGAGAAGAGAAGAGGATATTTGCAACAGATGTTATAAAGTTATAATTAACAGGCAAATGATTGGATATGTAGTTGAGAGACTTTGAGGAGAGGAGAATGACACTTAGGTTGGGAGCCTGGGTAACTGGGGAGGTAGTGGTGCTGAATGATAATAAGGAAGTTGTGAAGAGGGGAAGGTTTAGGAGAAAAGATAATGAATGAATTCAGTTTTGGATATATTAAATTTAAGATGTCTATTTTGATATCCAGTTTGAGATGTACTATAGACTTTTAGAGATGTGAACTTTGGTGTCAGTAGGGAGGTTAAGACTGGATAAATAGATCTGAGAATCATCTGAATAGAGATGTTAGTTGAAATTGATGGGTACCAATGAGTTCACTAAGTGAACCAGTATAGAGGGAGAAGAGAAGAACAAGAAGAGAAGAACTCTGAAGATGCCCAAGATTAGCAGGCATGGCCAAAATGAAGACCTAGTAAAAGAAATTAAGAAGGAGTGGTCACATAGGCATGAGGAAAATCAGAAGAGACTCTTGTCAAGAAAACTTAGAGCAGTGGTTCTCAACTTTCCTAATGCTGCAACCCTTTGATACTTGTATGTGGGTATATCTGCATGTGGGGGGACCTGCATGGAGATGGAGAGTGGAGCGGTGTCTCGGTTCCTAAGACCACTGGAAATATGTGTTTTACATTGGTCTTAGGCGACCCCTGTGACCACTGTGAAAGGATAGTTCAACCCCCAAAGGGGTTGTGACCCACAGGTTGAGAACCACTGACCTAGGGGGAAGAGAGGATCAAGAAGAGGGTGATTGATAGTCTCAAAGTCTTCAGAGAGATCAAGAAAATTGAGGACTGGGAAAAGTCCATTCAGTTTATTGATTATTGATTTTATTGAGTTTATAAATAATTGATCATTGCTAACTTTGGAGAAGCGATTTCCCAGCTATTTTCCTCTAGGATAGTTTGGCACCCTCATGGGTTAGTGTTATAATACATTCTACATTTTAATCAATATTTGAAAGGTTAGCCAATGACTCAATAAACCTAGATGTTAGCACAATGTTAAGTCACATAAACATAGTCTTTAGAACAAGTTATATGGTTTACCAAAAGCAATAAGTATGCTTATTGGTTTTCTTTGAAATTATTATTTGACATTTTCTGTACTGAGTCTGTTGAAAGAAAGGTGAATAATGATGTCTTTATGTTAAAAGATAAATATGACTTTTAAGGATCTGACTGCCTCAAATTTCTCAGTAATAAGAGCCAAAATAGATCTATGATTCATTTCCTTTGCTGTCTACCCAAACAACTCCCTGAATGGAGAATTATATTTCTAAGAGCCAATGCTGTCTGGATATCTTGTTCTGTGATCCTTTTAAGAAGCTCTTTGGGGTTAGTAGTATCTCTAAGGGCAACTCAGAAATGAATACAAGTGAGTCATGGAGTGAATCAAGACTTCTTGATATTTGCAATTCAATTTTGCTTAATATGTTTCTTCTTTCTTCACTGTCCTAAGTTTTCACTCCTGAGATTCTATTTGTGAAATATACAAATTGCCTATTGCTTTGTGTCATTCTGTGTCCTCTGGTCCTAAAATTCTTGGCTCAAAATTGATCTCCTTTTAAGAAGCCTTCTTTGATTATCCCTAAAGCTCTTATTTAAATATATCTTTGCCTACAAGTTTGTGACATTCCAAGACCCTATATATAATTATTATAAGGAAGTACTGCGTTATTTTGTGTAATAGAAAGTTATTTTTGCTCTCCCCCCAAAACCAAATTCACAAAGGGTCCCATTCTTTTTTTTGTTGCTATTTTCAACCCCAAAATAGGCTTAACTCCCAAATTAACCTGAAGATTCAAGTTTCTTAGAGGATAGAGTTTTCATATTTGATGTGGAAAAAAGCAAAAACAAAATAAGACCCCCTGACAGAGGACTTTGCAAGAGATTCCCTCTCCCTTTTTTTGTCTTCTTCTTGCTCTATAAGCAAGTGTCACTTGTATTGTCAAATAGACTGGAACCTCAGGGATAACTCTTACAAATTCATGTGACATGGAAATCACATGTAAATAAATTGTTTCCCAGAGCTTTGAAGTCACTCTCACCAATATTAGAGCTTGTTGTAATGGAAAGAACATTGAATTTGGAATCATAAGTCGCATTTATATGGAATCCTGGCCAATTCACTTTCTCTCTGTAAGCCTCAACTTCCTTACATGTAAAATGAGCACAATAGCAATTATATTATCTACTCATAACATTACTGTGAGGCTCAAATAAGATGCTGCATGTAAATTACTTTGTAGTAATAGTATCATATAAATGTAAGCTATTTGCATTTGATCTCTCAGCTCTTATGTTCCTAAGCCTTGAAAATGCCTATTGGGTAGAAACTTTGATTATGCCCTTAAACCTTCTTTTTTCTGTTTTCTCTCACAATATCATTCATTTTCCTTTGACATTTGGACAGATTAGTATGACCTCCAGAGGATTCTAGAAACATTCAGAAAACCTTAGGAGATGAAGCTCAGTATTTCTGTTTCTGGTTTAATGAGCATAGAACTTATTTAGCCCTCCTTTCTTCCCTCTAGTTCTTCTAATATTCTTATGTTTGCAAGATTATACTTACTCTTTTTTAACTCTCTCCCCTCAAACTTTCCTTCTGTCAGTGAAGGTCATACCCTTTAATGGAACATAACTTCACTGATCATCACAATTGAAATGCAAGCTTTGAACTAGAATAAAAGGGAAGTATGATGGTCACAGGTAGAGATAGGAGACATGGAGGGTGTGTGTGTGTGTGTGTGTGTGTGTGTGTGTGTGTGTGATGATTCATCCTTCCTCCTTGGTTCTGTGCTTGGCCTTTTTGGAATAAATTGCTTTAGAACTTACTTCCTAATGCTGCCTTACTTTGATAAAAGCATTACAATATGCATGACCAGACTTCTACTTTTCCAGTTAGTTGTTCAGGCATGTAGTGCATAATATATTTTCATTAAAAACTCCACTGTTGGGGGTTTAAAGTAGGAAAATGATAGAAATGCACTATATTCATTGGAGCTATTTAAAAAATACCCTCATCCCCATCTCTTTTCAAGTGTTAAGATGCAAATGTTTCCTTCAAGAGAGAAAAACAAGAAACATAGCTATTTATCTGTTTATACTTGTAGATAGTTTCAAACTTAACAACACTACGTTTCCAAAAACAAAACAAAACAAAAATCCAGATTCCAAAACAAATGAAAAAAACCCAACCACATCAAAAGGTGCCATTGCAAGACATACAAGAAGCTCACGTACTTTTTTTTTTTAATGAAAGAGGAATGAAAGACCCCTTATATTTCTGTGGCTCTTTCAAGTCGGTTATCACATATTAGAGTTCATTTAAAGAAAAAGAAACACTTGAGTCAAGGGGGCATACACAGATTTCAAAAGGTACCATTAACTGTTTCAGGAATTTTGTGGCATTATTTAATTTCTATTGTGTCTAGCACATAATGATTTTCTAGTTAATCCTATCTATTCACAGATAATATAATATAATATAATAAGCAATTGAAAATGTGCTTGTTGTTTTATGCTACAGAAAAGGTAATCCAGGTCAGAGAAAAGTAGAATTGTATGCAATCTTCTCCCAAAGACTAAATAAAATAAATTGAAACCTTATTATGGTTGAGAAAAGCATAATTAATCTCCATAATATATTTAAAATGTACATTTTAAAATTCTATCTGGGAAACAATAATTAGAGGACAGCAAATGACACAGGACCAGCAGTAACTTTCTCAGTCCTCCAGCTGGTCCCACACATTCAGTTAAATACTCTGATTCTAAATAGCAGAAGTGAATGCTCATGGTCTCTCACAATCTCTGCCAAGTTGGGCCTAACACTTTACATTATGTTGTATTTTCTGAAACTATTTCCCTTCTAGGAATAGTTATTACATCTTCAAGGAGTAATTATAGTCATGATGTTCCCACCTAGACACTGGGCTCATATCTACCTATGGAGAGATGGCTTCTGAAGGTTACATAGGAGTGTAAGGCTTAAAGAATTCATGTCCTGTCCCCTATCAATGACTTTCCTGCATGTGGCTAATGGGCTTAGAGGTAAATCACATAGCTTAGACATTTTCTTCAGGGTTACACGTGGGCTACTCTGTTACCTTTATTTTCTTCACGTTTATTAGGTTGACAGAGTAGTAGAGGATTGAACAGGACTCACTGGTTCTATACATGCCCTGATCCTTTGGTTAAATTGTGCAGTTCAACCAGTTGGAACAGATAATCAGAGAGGAGAGTGGACAGTGTACTGTGGAAAAGGGAAGGAAAACCTTGGCACAATGGTCCCTTTGATTTAAATAATACTTTCTCCTGAGAAAGTTAAAAGATAGTTTTGCTTCCATTTATTATCTCATTATAGTCAAATGAGATAATATATGTATAAATATACATATACACAGATACAGAGATGCATACAGAGACACTGTATATGTGTATGTATGTGTATTGTGGCTTGTCTTTTGTTCTCAAAGAGAATCATGATATCAGGGAGATGATGACATGACTTGTAACTTTGATTTGAGTGGGAGAGGGCTGTGAAAAGTCACCAGCCTCACTTTCTCTCCCAGAGTCATCTGGGTCCAGTGGCCAGATAGCCATCAGGATGACTGGAGATGGCCCAGGATGCAGTGGGAGACGTTGGCCCTTTTAAGTTATGGTCTTTTGAGGTTTAGATAAAGAGAGAGAAGAGGCTGAAAAAGAAGAGGAAAGGAGAGGAGAGGAGGAGCTGAGTTGCCCAGCTGTAACTAGCCATCTAGGACCCCATTCAGGCAACTCTGACTACTCCCATGTCATAAACAGCATGGCAAGATTTACATAAATTGATGCTGAATGAAAAAGAATCAGGAAAATAACATACACAGTGGAAATGGAAAGAGCAACAAGAAAACAATAGAAATGGAATCCTAGGACATGATAATGACGAGTTTGGCCTCTGAGAAGAAAAGTCACTTCCCCTACCTTCCTTTTTTTTCTTTTTTTTTGTGCCTAGGTAGAAGACAATGGTTGTACAGCACAGAATATAATGCTGAAATTTAGTTGTTTGATGCTTAATTTAAATGAAATCTTTCTTTTCTTCCTTTTTTTCTTTTTGTCATTAGGTGTAGCTTTCTGGCAGGAAGGAAGGATATTAAAGGAGATGATGAAAACCCAAAAGAGAACCAATACATTTAAAAAAATAATTAAACACGTTGCAAAAACAAAAGCCCCAGGAAAAATGTGAAAAGAAGGACATTTCTGAATGAATTTGTAAGGTCCTCTTTTAGTAGATCCACATGCACATCCATATCCACACATGTATTGTACTTTTCAAACCAACTTATAACCATGACACAGTGCCTAAGGCATTCGACTTGGAGTCTTGGGACTTGGGTTTGAATCCTGTCTCAGTTGCTCACTAGCTGTGTGATCCTGGGCAAGTAAGTCATTTAACCTTTCTCATTCTCATTCCACATCTATAAAGTGAGTACAATCATGATGCCTCTTTAATAGGATTATTGTGAAGATCAAACGAGCTAATATATGTAAAGTGTTGTGTAAACCTATAAAAATGCTGCTTATTATTGTTTTTATTTGTTCAGTCCTTTGCTTGTTTCCCCCGGTCTTCCTGACTTTGTAGACCACAACCAATTCTGTCCAAGGGGTTTTCTTGGCAAAGATACTGCAGTGGTTGGCCATTGCCTTCTCCAGTGGATTAAGGCAAACAGAGATGAAGTGACTTACCCAGGGTCACACAGCTAGTAAGTGTCTGAGACTTGATTTAAATGCAGATCTTTCTGACTCCAGGCCCAGGGCTCTATCCACTGAGCCATCGAACTGCCTCATGATTTTTAGTCTTTCAATATCTCCCATCTATACTAGGGAGTAGTACTGATTCTTGTCCCCGTTTTATTGATAAAGACTTGAGGCAGGAGGAGTCTGTGGTTTTCCCATGGCTAGCGAGTCAGAAATAGATCTTAGTTTTCCTGATTTCTAAGCTATCATTCCCTTAGACAAGAATGAGGTGCCTAAAGGGAAATTTCTGAAAATTAAAAAAATAGAATTGATGTCTTTAGGTGCAAACCTAAGGTGCCTCTGGACTTGCACTCTTTTTTTAATCAGCTCAGCATCACAGCAGTTGGAGGATTATGAGTTTTCAAGGTTGAAATGCTTTGTATTCTCAGACTGACATTTCTTCCAAGTACGCCCTTGGCATTATGCTGTCTTCCCACTCCCAGTCCTAGAAGAGCTTCATGGGAAGCTTCCAGGACACAGTTTATTTGCACTTAAATAAGCCCAGCAAAAGAACACACCAGTCAAGGTGCATGAAACATAGATATTCCTTACAATATAAACTAAATGTGTTCTTTCTCTGAAATGCCATCTTCCCCAAGTATATCCATATGTCGCCAAAATGGTAACCCTGCCTCTCCATATGTTTTGGTAGGGCAGTGAGCATCTGATTTGCAGCATGGCCAGGGAGCTCATCCAATGTGGTGGGAAGAGGGGAACGCAGGTGAGAAATATGGAAAATGAAGCAGATATGCATGCAGAAAGCTTTTCAAGTCTTAGAGGACTCTTTAAATGTGAGCTATGGCAGGTTAGTTCACCAAGTTTAAACTGTGATTTTTCATTTGGAGTTAGTTCATGTAATATGGGAGGGTGGAACACAGATGAGTACTTTCAAGGAAGGAGCAGACCAAGGCTACCAGCCAAGAAAGATTCAGGAAAACAAGGAGATTCAGTGGTGCTCAGGATAGATGTGGAGGAGCCTATAAGCAGCTGAATTATATTTTGTTTACTTAAGAATTGCTGGGAACCAGCCACTTTGCAAGACCATATCACCTATCCACTAGCCGCATGCTTACACTAGCTACTGCTTACACCACCCAGAGAGGCACACACATTTTATAGAACCGTATGTAGGAAAAATCTTTATTAATCAGGACTGCTAAAGCAGAGTCCTCAGGTAACAGGAATCATTTGTGAATGCTGGGGAGGAGGTAAACTGAAGAAGAAAGAACAGCATAACAAATAGACATTCTTATTGAGATTTTAAAACAAACAAAAAATGAACAATGAAGAAAGCATTTGTAGGCAACACTCTAGATCTTCATTTTCTGCACAATAAGTGATAGCCACAACAATGCCCCTGAAACACTCAAAGAAAAAATAAATTTAATACCAAATATACTCCAGTTAATAAGGCAGGAAATGACATAAGCAAGCTGCAATAAGAATTGAAACAAATTTCTTTTCTGATTTTCCCTTAGTTACTAACATCAACAATGGAATAAATGAACCAGTATTGCAGTCAGCCATATTATATTTTGCTTTCCCCCCAGGCTATCTTTCAGTGTCTTCTTCTCAGGAACTTTCTGTTATATCTGGAACCCTTATTCCAAAGCAAAGTGGTATGGGAGTTATACTTAAAATGTACTTTAAGCACACATTCCTTTTGTACACTACATGAATTTTTCCTTCCATACCTTCTCTATTTATTTCTCCTTTTTTCCTCCCTGGCTTCATTCACCCTTACTTTCTTTTTCCTATCCCTTCTTCCTTTTCCCCTTCTCTTACTTCTTTCTTCTCACTCTCTTCTCTCTTTTCCTTTCTCTATTTCATTCCTTTCTTTCTCACTCTCTTGCTGCTACTCTTCTTTCCTGTTTCTCTTTCCCCTCCTCTCTCTCTTTCTCTTTCCTTCCTTTATTCCTGCCTCCTTTCTTTCTTGTTTTCCTCCTTTACTCTCCTCCTCTGCTTTCATCCTCTCTCTCTCTCTCACCCTCTTCAAGTTTCCTCTTCTCTTCTCAATTCATTATTGGGTTCATGAAACCCCCCCAAAGACATACAATGACACTTTTTGTTAACAAAAAGAAAGCAGAAGTTTTGTGTGTTCTACTCATGACCCACGTTCCTCTCACCTTTACTGTGATAGGGTTTTTCAGACCCTTCCACCTTAATCTCTCTGAACAGTCAACATCTATCTCACAGAGGAGCAAACATCCTCTGGTTGATGGCTGGCAGCTGCTATATTAGAATAAACTGACTATTTCTATTTTTATAGAAAATCCATTTTTATGGGATAACCTTGACCTTGGTACATTCCATAAAAACAGGATTTTTCTGTATTTATATAATTGTCTACTTTAGAGTATGGAAGATCCATGTGATATGGTGGGGATCCACAATTCTGCTTTCTAGGAACTTATCCCTGGAACCGTAGAAAAATGAATGCATGATTTCAGACCTTCCATTGCTTACCTATCCATTTCTGTGATTTCTATGATGTTGCTCTTTCTTTCAGGGCTGTGCTCCATAGGCTATGACCAAGGAGACAAATTACTTATTCAATTGAGAACATCTTTCTCATTGATTGTGCAGAAGAACAGTAGACAAAGGTCTTTCTTTCTCCCAGATCTGCTATGGATTGCTTGACCTTGGACAAGTCTTCATATCTCAGTTTGCAATCTATGAAATAGAGATAACAGGAGGTCCCCTCTTCCCTAGTGCTTTGTGCAGATAACTGTGAACACATTGTGTTGTTTAAAAGAAATAAAGCTAAAATATCATGATTACTACAATATGATAAAAGCTTTAGCATTTTATAAATCAACCCCCAAAATTTCTGAGATGTCAGACTCTTCTTTTCCAACACTCAAATTAAGAGTGCTTTTACCATTTTTTCCTCCCCCTTCTCACTGAGAGGATTGAATATATACATATAGATGTGTACATACACACATGTACACAAACATCTACATGTATACACACATTATTGAGGAAGAGGAATCTATGGGATTCCATTCTGCTGAAAAATTCACTCCATCAAGTTGACTTCTTTTGGTTATTTTCCTTTCATTTTAATTTCATTCAGGATTCTCAATGAACATTAATTAGAAAGTCAGATCTTAAGTCTCCTACGTAAGTAAGAGGGAAATGTCATCCATTACACATCACAATTCCATTCTCTAATATATTGGCTTTTTTTTAACCTGGTGAATAGATTCTCTCCACATTTCTAGCCATTGAGTTTTCTCGAGCTATTATTAACCTTTTTTTCTGTCCATTTCATATTCTTTCCTCAAAACTTTAGAACTCACACAGACTTTGTTCTCCTATGTCATTAAATATATTAATATAAGCATCTATGAATCATAGAAGAAATTAATTTATAGCATAGAGAAGGAGAAAATCCAGTATGTATTGGGAATAGTTAATTCAATTAATGAGTTAATGTGCATTTGGACAGTCAATGGCATTGTAATATTGTGTGCCCTCATTCAGAAGAATGTAATCCCCCTGCAGAAACATTTATAAGTAGGAGATATAAGTGCAGATGTGTTCTCTAATGGATGTTATGGCATAGTACTATCTGTCTGTTTCTACAGAAACTGTGACTTAGGACTACAGTAAAACAAGTTTATGAGACCAGCAGGCGAGCTCAGTGGCAAGATTACAGTCAAATCTAGGGATGTATTAGGAGGATGTGGACACACATGAAAAATAACAATTGCAAAATAGCATTAGGAAGTGGCTGAAACATTCCCTCTTGACATAATGTGGGCAATCCATCTGCAGAATGTTTTTACTGGACCAGCTCTCTGCATCCAGGTAGAGTTAGCGTTATGAGTGGACAGGTGCAGTACAGTGGTGATTGGTTCCAAAATGCTTTGCTTTCATTAACATAGTGCTAATTGCCAACTCTGGAGGTTCTATTTTATCAAGCAATTGTTCACAAAGGTCTCCCAGGTCTCTTTTAAAGCTGGTATGTTAATTTTTGGCAGAATATGTCCTCTGTGATAGCCAAGTTCTAAAATGTGACCATGCAGTGCAGTCATTTGAAGGTACTTTGCACAATTAATGTAGTTTGGCTGACTGCACAAGAATCTTTGGCCAGGTGGAATTATAAAGGCTGCTGTTTTAGTTTATATTGTCTTATTTTTACAGGACAGCTACAGAGCACCTGCTTTCTTTGTTGTTCTTTTAAGAAATATGTTTTACTTAATAGGAGTGTATCCATTTTTATAGTAGTACGGAACATCCCATTAAAATCATAACAATTCAATAGGATGAGGCCCACTTCCTTTATCACAGAGGCACAACGCTATACCTGGAACATTCCTTAGAGGGTCTCAGTCCAATCTTTCCTCATTTTTTTTGGAAAATCAAGTTAAAAGTACTTGAGTGGTAAACTTGTTCTCAAGAATGGAAGAAAGTTCAGCATTAAAACTTGTTACTACTTTGGCATTGTGGATAAAGTGACATACTTGGAATCAGGAAGCCTTGCATTTTTAGCCTGCCTCAGACACTTAATGGTTCGCTGACCCTGAACAAATTACTTAAACTCTCTGAGTCTGGGTGCACTCATATGTAAAATGGGGATACTCATTGCAACCTGTCTTGAAGGGTTGATTTGAGGATGGTACGAGATAATTGTATGCAGAAGATTTTGCATACTCTATGTCAGGAGTGGGGAACCTGTGACTTCAAAGCCACATGTAGCCCTCCAAGTCTTCAATGTATTGTCAAATGTCTGTGCTTGAGGACTTAGAGGGCCACATATGGCCTTCAGCCCACATATTCCACACCTTTGCTCCATGTAAATGACAACTATTGTTATTGTCACCATCTTGGAAACCCCTAAGATGAATTCCTAGGAGCAGCGACCCACAGGCCCAGTGGTACTCCTTCCCCACAGAACCCTGGCTCATGGATCACAGAGTACTAGATTCAGTCTTGATAGAACCTGACCCTAAGAGAGAGCAGATTTGACTTTTTTTCATACTTTTTCATACTCTTTGGCTCATTATCCCATAGTACTCCAAACACCCTCTTCAACCTCCTGCGACTCCACAGCAATTGTTTTACTTGCACTTCGATCCCCGACCATCTCATCTTCTTCAACAAACCGCTCCCTCCACCATGCCCTCTCTTTCATTTATAATCCATCTTTCCCTATCTGTTGGCTGTTTCCCTCCTGCCTACAAACATGCTTGTGTCCCATCTTCCTTTTCCCCCTAATTTCCTCCCCCAGCTAAAAACTTGGTCTCTTATTTCACTGCAAAATTTTAGGCCATTCACCAAGAGTTCTCTCTTTTCCTTTCCTCCTCATCTTATATAGATATATCTCAAGTAGCTTCCACTATTTTCTTTTCCTTCAACTCTGTTTCACATGAAAAGGTGACCCTTCTACTTGTCAAGGCAAACCCCTCTACATGCACAAGTGATCCCATTTCATCTTATCTTTTCTAGTAGGGAAGTATATGCCCCACCTACATCTTTAAGGGGTTAGGTCAAGGGTAGAGAACCTGTGGCCTTGAGATCACATGTGTCCCTCTAGGTCCTTAAGTGCAGTCCTTTGAAATTCAGTCACTTGAGGACCTAGAGGGTTACATGTAGCCTCATGGCCACAGGTTCCACATCCCTGGGTTAGATCATGGTGGTGACTTCTTCAAAGTCAATGTCTATCATACAATGACCTTCTCTAGCTTTCTACAATTATACACCAGTTTTGCTTATTTCCTTCCATTTCATTTTTATCCCATGCCATCTCACCTTCTCTAGCAGATTGTCACTTTATTAACCTCACTCTTACATATCTTCAGTAATTCCTTTTGTGCTTGATGCTTACTTACTGCTTATAAACATACTCGTGTTTTCCCATTCCTTAAAAATGCTTCACTTGATACATCTATCCCCACTAGCTAATATCATACAACTCCCCCATTTCATGGCTAAACTCCTAGAAAGGTTCATTTATAACTGATACCTCTACTTCCTTTACTCTCATTCTTCTTCTTAACTCTTTGAATAATTGTTTGATCATTCAACTGAAAATACTCTCTTCAAAGTTACCAATGCTA
>JAQQSW010007029.1:0-13804 GCA_028646575.1 Pseudocheirus occidentalis | reverse complement strand
GACCTGCTCTTCTCCTCCCCAGTTAGCAAAATCCACTGACCTTTCTCTTAGCCTTTTTGTCTTCTGGCCTGATAAATGTGGTAATTGTGCCTCCAGTGCAGCTGATCTGCTCTTTTATAGACACGGCTCCCCGCCCAATGCCCCAGGGCCTGAGCCGGCTGGGTTTTTGGCTGTGGGTCCCAGACTGCTGTGAAGAGCCCTGCCTGCTGCGCTGCCTGTAGCAACAGATGTGCTTTCTTGTGGAGAGTTTTGGAGCTTGAAAATCTGTTTAGCGTCCCATTTTATGAGTTTTTTAGCGTGTTTGCGTGGGAGCTGTGGTGCTTTGCTTCTTCTATGCCTCCATCTTGGCTCCGCCCCCTAAAGCATGATTTTTGAAAAATATTTTCAAACATAATCAGTCTTTTAAAAGAGTTGGTCAGAGGTAAGAGCTCTTCCTGACATTTCCCACCTACTGATCCTACTCCCTGCCACGAAAAACCTTTTACTTGATACCATGTCACTTAAAAATTGATTTTTTGTTAGGTTCCTTCAGGAGAAACAAAGATATGCTAATACATACACATAATGAGGACATATATTGATGGCATATATAGGAGTTATGTGCTTCTAGTCTGGATAGAGTGGTACCTAACAAGGACTGATAAAAGTGTATTTTCTTGGAATCTTTTAAGTTTAATCAAAATGATGTTTGACTAAAAGTAAAGGGAGAAAGTAAAAACTATATCTATATCTCTCTCTATATTTTATATATATATTTCCACCAGTCTAGAGATCATAGAGTTTAACTCTAAAGAAGGAAAAAAGGCAGTAGAGATAGCCAGAAATACACAGAAGAAAAATCCCCAAAAGAAAAAAATAATAAACCCATATCACTAGATATAATTACAGAAATAAACAAAGTAGAGATAACAAGCAAAGTGTGCTAGAAATATGAACATGAGGAAAATTTGACTTCACAGTTACCACTGAGGCATAGTAGGGTAAACCCCATTATAGCACTATGACTTTGAAAGAATTTACCACGTTCAAAGGAATAGGAAATGTAAATGAGAAGACAGCGTAACGTTGTACATTAGGAAGATATACTAGTGTACAAAAATCCAGGAATCATGATAGTGAATATGTGGGTGGAGATCAGTGAAAACAAACACAGAAGTGATGTTGTCCTTTGGAGTATATACTATAGATTATGTGGAAAGAAAGAAGAAAGAGATGACGAGTGGGAAACATACTCTGCTGTGGGAACATGATATGGTAGTTATGGGAGGTTTCAATTATCAGACACCTGTTGACATGTCCCTAAGTCAGGGAAGCTAATAATTTCTTAACTTCACTTCATTACTTCATTTAAAAAGCGAAGGAACCAATCAGTATATTTCTATTGTGGATTCGTGTTTCCCAAACAAGGAGAACCTACTTGCTAGGGAGGAAGTGATAGGATTCTTGGGAGGGTGGTAATTAATTATAAAAATTGCAAGAGAATATAGGAAAAGCTGGCATAGTTTATTTTCAAATCCAATTGTGGAGTGTAGATTTCTCAATCACTAAAATTCCATAAGAGAAATCAGTCTAGGTAGGATTATAAGCTCTCAAGAATGGATTTCTGAATACACAAAGAAAAATAATCCTGATTGGGAATTTTTTTTGAGGCAATTAGCATTAAGTGACTTGCCCAAGGTCACATGGCTAGTAAGTATCTGAGGCTGAATTTGAGCTCAGTTCCTCCTGACTTCAGGGCCCATGCTCAAGCCCCTATACCACCTAGCTGCCCCTCTGATAAAGATTACAAAAAGGAATAATTTTCTAAAATGACATATCTGGAAGCAAAAGGAATTCATCAACTGGCTTAAATTTTAAAAAGACATGTATTGAAAAAAGGAGGTAGGTCAGGTAATGAAAGATGAATGCAAAAGGATGGCATAGATCTTTAATAAATGTTAAGTGTACTACAATTGAAGGTGAGGCTTCCCAGGAAACTAAAGATGATAATTTTGGATTTTTTTAAAAGATGTATGATTATAATTAACATTAATAGTAACAATATTTAGCATTTATATAGTACCTCTAGTTGGCAAAAATTCTTTACAAAAATCTCTTTTTATCCTTTCAACAACTTTGGGAGTTAGGTGCTCTGATTACCCATATGTCACAGATGAGTAAAGTTAAGTAAACTGAGGTCTGCTGTTTCCAGAGCTTACATTTGACTTCTCCGTGGTTATCTAGCTAATAAATGTCCAGGGCTGAATTTGAACTCAAGTCTTCCTGACTCCAAGCCCAGCATGCTGGCCACTCTGGTCAACTATATTGACACACCTATCTTGCCTATATTGAGGAAAGGGGAAAGAGCAAAAACAGGTCTAACTCCAGCTCTGAGGAACAAAGCATAAGAATTTTTAATGGATAACAGAAAGGAAAGGGAACTAAGTTTTTATTTTTATTTTATTTTTCTACTGAACAGCATGATTTTTGGACTGGAAAGGACAGAACAATAAAATTAATATTTGATACTCAATATTTATAGTGGCATAGTAAGGTGCCATCAATGTCATTTCAATAATATGAAGTTACTTGGTCCAGATATAGTACATCTTCCAACATCTACTGAAATAATTGGTAGATAAAATATTTTTTTAAGCAAAAAGGAGATCTTTATTCATCTGCAAGGGCAATTTCAGTAAAATGGTGGGAGAGGGGTGGAAGACAAAGTGAAAAGGCCTAAAGGACTGGGAGCAATGGAGGCAGCAGGCATAGACCATTCCTAAAAATCCATTCAGATTGGCAGAATTGGCAAGAGGAAAATAAGACAGGAGCTACAGAGCTTAGGAGGGCAAAGGAAGGGTTTTATTTTCTTTGAAAAGTATGGAATATCTGCTATGTTCTTCACTCTGAAGAGGAAATTCAAGGTTTACATTCCGATGGAACTGTGTAAAAGACTGGACCATGTAGAATTGGTACATGTACACAATGGCAGTATTAATGATCAATTGGGAGACGCTGAGACGCTGCCCCATGTCCTGAAGCAGATTGGCCCCTTGCTGCCAGCAATAGAGTTCCTTGTCCGGGTTGATGCCGGCGCAACGGGACGGGCTCTTTTCCAGCTGTTCCCGGGTGAAACACCAGCACTTAGCCGAAGCTCCCTTCATCTTGCTTCACCCAGGCGGTGGCGGCGGTGGTGGCAGCGGCAGCGGCAGCAGCAAGCATGTCCCGGCGTCCTAAATAAAACATTTAAGGTACTGTGAGTGGTATTAAAAAAACAGTAACATAGGAGAAGTACCATTGGACTGGAAAAGAATATTCTGATTTCTAAAATGACAGTGAATGGATTGTGTCTCAGGCACTTAGAATACTGTTTGGCACATAATGCGTAATGAAACGTTTGCTGACTGACAAATTCTCTTGATGTGTACTATTGAAATGTAGAAATAAATATTATAAATAAATGTGATAGAGACAAAAGAGAAAGCTCCAGACAAATTGATCTAAGTAATTTGAGAGAGGATAAAACTGACCTCTGTCTGGTCCTCTTCAGAGCCTTAAGAGGCAAGGGATGAAGATAGAATTACATATTTTTTCATTGACAATAAAGAGTTAAATTGCTAGTGGTTTCGTGCCTCCTTTAGGGAGAATTCACTATCTGAAGTAATTATTCCTTTCTCACTCCTCAGCATTTAACTCTGAATTCAGAGATCTGGGTTTAGTTCTTTCCTCTAATATTTACTCTGTTATCTTGAGCAAGATAACCTTACCTCATTTGACCTCAGATTCTTCATCTGAGGAACTTAACTGAACAAGTTGAATTAGATGATTGCCTTGGTGCCTTCAAATTTTAGAACTATAAACCTAGCATTGTGAGTTAGGTATTATCCTCACCACTCATTTAGGCATACAGTCACATTCTCCCTTGTCATGTTTCTTCCCTTATTTTTCAACTGTTATTTTTAATCTTGTTTTGTTATTTTCCCTTTTATATATGTAAGTCTTGCTTCCCCAAGTAGGCTACAAGCTCACTGAAAGCACTGAACAAGCAATATTCAGTGAATACTGATTGATTTCATGGAATTACAGCCCAGTAAAATATGAGACAGAAAGGAGTGACTCCCTTATGTTACAAATGAGGGAAACAGCCTCAGAGAAAGGAAATTACTTGCCCAAGGTCATAAAGTGGCAGATAATGTGGGGAGTAGAGGGGGAACATTTCCTGACTCCCAGGGATATGCATTTTCCATTATATCACATGAATTTGACCTGATTTATTTCTCCTGCACTGGATGGCCTTCACATTTTTTTAAAGGACTTTCATTACTTTAATGGGAGTGGGGAGCAGACTAAAAACTTCTATCACTTATTCTGATCTTAACATTTAATGATTCTTTCATTTTAACCCAGATGGTTGAGCACCATGAAGATTTAGGCTCAGTAAAAGGGCCAATAGGGGAGATATTATGAGGCTGAGGGGTCCCTCCCTATTGCTCAAATATCACAATATACCAACAGTTCAGTTTATATGTAGGGCTAATCTTACTCTCTCAGTCCCACCATTCTATCATGTGTGATTACTACACATTGATTTCTTAGAGAACCTGTGGATTTGATTATTAATAAAGAAGGGACCCCATCCAAAACTGCCAGGTCACAGGGAGCTGCACTAGAGGCAGCTTATAATAGACATGTTGAAAGTACCTCCTAATTATCCTCAAGTCACATGTGAAAGATAGCTTGAGCGAGGTAAACCTGGGTTCAAATCTTGCTTCTGACATATATTAGCTGCAGGACCCTTGGCAAGTCACTTAGCTTCTTTTTTTTTAATTAAGTAAATTTATTTTTTGTTTTCAATATTCACTTCTACAAGTTTTAAATTTTCTCCCACTCCCTCCCCAAAACAGTATGCAATCTGATATAGGATATACATACATACATACATACATACACACACACACACATATATATATATATACACACTATATTTTATATACTATATAATATATATATATTCCTATTAAACATATTTTCACATTAGTCATGATATATAGAAGAATTAGAATGAATGGGAGGACCATGAGGAAGAAAACAAAGCAAAATAGAAAAGAAAATAGTCTGCTTCATTCTGCATTCAGACTCCATAGTTCTTTCTCTGGATATGGATGGTATATTTGTAAAGCCAAGCACTAGCAGCTTTCCAGAAGAATGCTACTGTGAACAGCTTTTAAGATTCTGATTACACAGTATAGTGAACACTTTATTTATTCCATAACAAATCAGAGCAAAACATTCACAGAAATCAAGGCACAATATTCACAATATTATAACTTATCACAGATAATCAAAATATAACATTCATAACTTATCACAGAAAATGGCTGCATAGGTTCCACTACAGTAGTCACAAAGTTTTGAACAAAGAACAATCATTTAGTAACTCAATCATTCAATCATCCTTTGGGAGATTTGCCTCCTTAAGGAATACAAAGTACAATAGTTGAAATTCTCCAGTCATGGGGCATACTAAGTTACAAATAAATTACTTATTCAGTCATCATTGATCGCTAAGTACAACTTTTTAGTCAATCAATCATCCTTCGTTATTCACTATGCAATCATCAGAAAATACACAGACCCTCCACTGCTAGGTCACTAGTAAATTATTATCTTCTTTGTCAGTACACAGTATCCAAGTAAAGTCTTCTTTCAGCTTAACTCAGGGTGGTTTCTCAGATTTCCTAGATCCCCTTCAATGGTCCCAGATCCTACCTGAATCCACCAAACTGTCATCTGGGTTCAAAGGCAGAAAGCTCCCAGGTCCTTGTCCAGTTCTCCATGCAGTCTGTGCTCCACACTGAAGCTCCCAGCATCCAGTCCACTCCAAATCCTTTACAATCCCTCTTCCCAGGAAGTCAAGGCTTAACAAAGCCACAAACAGACAAAGTCTTAAATTCTTCACAGTCATGTTCCTCAGTCTTTAGCAGCTCTGGCTGGCCCTCAGACTCAATAGAAGTTTCAGCTGGTTCCAAGAATCCAAGTAACTCCATCCAGGTTTTCAAAATCAAAATCATTCTCTTCAGCCTGGGAGGGGCTTTCCTCTTCAGCCTCCCTAGTGGCAATAGCTTCTGCTTCCAGGTGCCTGTCCCAAGAAATTCTGACAGAAAAAGGTGTCAATTTGTATTGGTAGGAATTTTGTCATCCAGGACTTCTCTATACCAAGAAATCAAAAGTCCATTCCCTACCCCATTCACAACCAGTGAGTCATACTCACGACTCAAGTGATATCCCTCATTTGTATTCAATTCTTTGCTGTCCAGTGTTGCATATTATCCCACAGACCAGCTGGTTCTGCTATCCATGCATGCAGGCAGCAGGTGGGCTTAATCAGCAAAACTGGTTACCTTTTTCCAATACAAATGGAGTCATGCTAGCTTTGACAGACCCTGTTGTTGTGGCTATCTACCTACCAAGTCCAACTGGAATGTACATGTGCCAGCTTAGTGCCATCCAAATTTAATTCTCTATAAATAATAGATTAAGCCATCTTGAAGTGTAATATTCCCTACTAATCATTGGAATGGGGCAAAAGGCTTTCATAGTCTCATGATAATTAAAACAAAAACATATTAAGGTCTCATATACAGCAGAAATTAATGTTTGCTAAGTATCCAGGGAGGTTAAGCTACTTGTTGAGGTACTGTGGTTAGCTTATGTTGTAGTACTAATTAGACATAGGAAAGACAGGAGAAGAAAGACCTTGTTCCCTGCTTTCAGGAAACTTATTCTATAGACCAAGGGAAAAGACAATACACATGAAACAATTAGATAGCATTAGGATCCTTTCCATCCTTTACCGATAAGGATTACACAGTCTTCACAAGTTCAACATGAATTACTGGGTTGAAAACAAATTTATCATCTGGCAGATAATCTTCAAATCATGAGTTTCTTTGCATTTAGCGGAACTGGTATTTAAATTATATGCACAGGGCTGTGGACTGGGTCTAGGCTAAATAAAATAACACAACTAACCATTTTGTGTATATAGGCAGCTTGATCTGTTCTTGGTAGCCTAACCCTGATTCTTTAGACCTTGGCTATTCCTTTACTCTTGGTGGTTGGATCTTTCTGATAACTTGTAGTAACTTGACAATATAGATCCTGCTGACTGATTTCTTCATGATATAGTGGGAAGAGCATTTGCTTTAGAGTGAGAAGACCTGCATTTTTATCCTAGACCAACCATTACTACCTATGTGATATAGAGTCAATGGTTTCAACTTTCTGGGTCCCACTTTTTCATTTTTAAAATGCGTGGCTTTAATTACAAGATCTCAAAGAATTCTTCCAGCTATAAATATCATGATTCCATCATCTCTAATGTCCTCCCTCCCTAGACTACATATTTAGACATGATTCTTCAAGAGCCAGTTCTGATTGGTCATCATCTTGGCTTCTGAAGAAAGGTACTTCTAGTTGACTTCCATCTTACTGCCAATACTCTATTTTTTAGGTAACATTAAGAAGGCAACTTCTTGCTCATGCTACCTTCTTCTATTAGTCAGGATAATTAGGCTCTGCTAAGGTTTTTTTTTTTACTATGTGAGCCTTAAGGAAACCAGACTTACCACTATGCACAATGAGACATAAGAGTATATTTATATTTTTAAATGAAATTAAATGATTTTTTGTTAGATTTTAAGTTCTAAGCTGTCTTCCTTGCTCCCACCCTCCTCACCACTTACTAGAGAAGGCTACCATTTGGTATATGTAGGTATATGTGTTCGCTGCGTGTGTGTGTGTGTTTGTGTGTGTGTGTGTGTGTAGGGATATGTGGAGGACGGTGTGCATAGGTGTACATGTGTGTTTGGGGTGTGTTTGTAGGTGTGTGTGTATGTATATGTGTATATATATGTATGAATATATATAAAACCATATGCATACTTGTTTTTATCAGTTTTTTCTCTGGAGGTGGATAGCATCTTCCTTGACAGGTTCTTTGTAGCTGATTTGAATATTTATAATACTCAGAATAACCTCAGAGTAGAATTTTAATGGAAGAAGAAAACATATCATTAAGTACTAACTTATATGATAGACACCAAATGTAAAAGCCCAGCTGGGTCTGGAGTAGTCATGAAAAGCTTGGTGGAGGAAATGGAAATTGTTCTAAGTCTTAAATGATATGTGAAATTTAGATCTATGGAAAGAAATTGAAACTTTTAGCACTTAAATCTGTTCGTAATGCAGCCCACTTCCTGCCCTTCTAATCATTATGCTTTATTTCAACACATTTGTTGTTGTTGTTCAGTCATTTCAGTGGCATCTGACATTTCATGAGCTCATTTTTTTTTATTTTTTGGGGGGTAAAGATGCTGGAGTGATTTGCTTGTTCCTTTTACAGGACATCTTAGAGGTGAGGAAACTGGGGCAAGTGACTTGCCCATGGTCATTTATCCAGTAAGTGTCTGAGATTGGGTTTGAATTCTGGCTTTTCTAAATCTAGGCCCTGCACTCAATCCACTGCACCACCTAGCTGCCATTGATTCCCCACATAGATAATATCATTCAGATACACTGGCCTATTTGAAAATCTCAAATACAAAACGCCATCTTCTGTTTTCATGTCTTTATTCTGGCTTTTCCTCTTTCTTGGAAAATTCTTCCCTCTTCTGTCCTAGTTTTGGGGGCAAGTAGGTGGTACAGTAGATAAATCTCTGGGTTTAGAATCAAAGAAGATGTGTGGGGGCAGAGTCAATGTGTCAGAGTAAAAGCAGGAACATACTTCAGCTACTCTTCTAAACACCTCCAAAACAAGTAAAAAAAAAATTACTCTAAACAAATTTTAGAGCTACAGAACCCACAAAGTGACAGAGAGAAACAAATCTCATATTGAAGGCAGGCTGGCAGGCCAACAGAAAGAGTCTATCATCCCAGACTAGGAGCCAAGTGCAGACCCGTGTGTGCCACAGGGGCCTAGACCCAGGATGGCCCTAAACAATGTCACAGACTGGCCACAGAAGATGTTAGGAAGGTGAATCACCAGCAGCTGTAGTGGTTTCCAGACTTCTCAACCCATAAACACCAAAGAAAAAGTAAAAGATCAATGGCAAATTCTGTTGGAACTGGAGCATGCTGGAGCAGAGTTCATCCCCTGCCCCTGGGGTGAGGAACACCAGTGTGCCAAAGCTTATGGCGAATGTAGAGAGGGCACCCTCCTCATAGCTCTGGCAACTGTGAAAACCCCAGTGATTTGAGACACAGCTCTCTCCACTGTGGAAGCAGAGTTCTACTATGGCAAAGAGCTCAAAAGTCAAATAATTGGCTAGCAAGATGAGGAAGCAGAACAAGCAAAATCAGATCATAAAATTCTTTTTTGGGGGACAAAAAGGATCAAAACATGAAACCAGAAGAAGTCAACAAAGTCAAAACTCCTGAATGAAAAACCTCTAAGAAAAAAATAATAACTTATTACAATCATGGAGGAGCTCAAGAAAGATTTTGAAAATCAAGTCAGAGAAGTGGAGGAAAAATTGGAAAAAGAAATGAGAATGATGCAAGAAAAACATGAAAATCTGGTCAAGAGGCTGCTAAAGGGGACCCAAAAATACTGAAGAAAATAAGACCTTGAAAAAGAGAGTAACTCAAATGGCAAAAGAGGTTGAAAAAGCAAATCAGAAGAAGAATGCCTTAAAAAACTGAAGTGGCCATATGGAAAAGGAATTTCAGAAGCTCACCGAAGAGAATAATTCCTTCAAAATTAGATTGGAGCAAATGGAAGGTAATGACTTTATAAGAAATCAAGAATCTATAAAACAGATCCAAAGAAATGAAAAAAATAGAAGGCAATGTGAAATACCTCATTGGAAAAACCGCTGACCTGGAAAATAGATTCCAGAGAAATAAATTAAAAATTATTGGACTATCTGAAAGCCATCATCAAAAAAGAGCCTAAAGAACATCCTTCAAGAAAATCTCAAGGAAAATTGCCCTGATATTCTAGAACCAGAGGGCAAAATAGAAATTGAAAGAATTCACTGATCACCTCTTAAAAAGATCCCCAAAAGAGAACTCTTTGGAATATTATAGCTAAATTCCAGAGTTCCCAAGTCAATGAGAAAATATTACAAGCAGTCAGGAAGAAACAATTTGAGTATTATGGAAACACAATCAGGATAACACAAGACCTAGTATCTTCAACATTAAGGGGTCAAAGGACTTGGGATATGATATTCCAGAGGTCAAAGGAGCTAGGAATAAAACCAAGAATCATCTACCCAACAACCTGAGAATAATGCTGCAGGGGAAAATATGGTCATTCAATTAAGTAGAGGACTTTCAATAATTCTTGATGAAAAAACCAGAGCTGGATAGAAAATTTGATTTTTAAAACTAAGAAGCAAGAGAAACATGAGAAGATAAACAGGAAAAAGAAATCATAGGAACTTATTGAAGCCGAACTATTTACATTCCTACGTGGAAAATAATAGTTGTAACTCATGAAACTTTTTCTCAGTATGAGAATAGTTGAAAGTAATATATATTTATATGTATGCATGCATACATATACATATATATAGGAGTGTATAAGTGGATATAAATATATATTTGAGTTTGTGGACACAGGATGAGGTGAATATCAAGGGATGATATCTAAAAAAATAAAATTCTAGATGAAAGGAATATATTTGGAGAAAGAGAAAGGGAGAGATAGAATAGCGTAAATTTTCTCATATAAAAGAAGCAAAACTGTTACAATGAAGGGGAAGAGCAGGAAGGTGAAAAGAAATGGGTCAACCTTACTCTTATTGAATTTGCCTTAAGGAGCAAATAGCATTCACACTCAATTGGACATCTTATCCTACAGGAAAATAGAGGGGTAGGGGATAAGAGGGGGATGATGGAAGGGAGGTAAAATTGGGGGAGAGGGTATTTAGAAATAAACACTTTTAAAAAGGGACAGGGTCAAAGGAGAAAATAGAATATGTGAGGGTGAGATAGGATGGGGGGAAATATGGTTGGTCTTTCATAATATAACTACTATGGAAACATTTTGCATAACTACACATGTACAACCTATATCAAACTGCTTGTCTTCCCAGTGGGGGTGTGTGAGGAGGGAAGAAGGGAAAGAATCTGGAAATATAAGTTTTAAAAACAAATGTTAAAAGAAACTTTTTACATGCAACTGGGAAATACCATATACAGGCACTGGAGCATAGAAATACATCTTGCCCTACTAGAAAGTTGTGGTGGTGATAGGGGAGGATGTAAGATAGAACAGATCTGGGGAAGGGGTACTCAATAGCCTCGGTATATTGGGGTAGGGGTCGGGGAAAGATGGGGAGAAAATTTGTAACTCAAAATCTTATGGAAAATGAATGTTGAAAACTACAAATAAATAAATAATATAAAAAAGAAGACGTGTGTTTAAATCCAGCTTCAGACACTTGCTGCTTATGTGAACCTACACAAGTCTCATTTTGCCTCAGTTTCCTCATTTATACAATGTAATAACACCAATCACCCAAGATTGTGAGTATCAAATGAGATCCTATTTCTAAAGGGCTTAGACTAGTCCCTGACATAGTAAGTGCTAAATGTTGTTATTTTGTTATTATTATACTTCCTAGTTTCCTTCAGCTGAGGAGATGAGGTGGGGAGTAAGATAAAATCAACAATTTTTAATTTAAAGTAAAATAAGATTTTTTTCTTTTTAAGAGAGTCATGTCCCTCTCTGTGGTAGGTGTTTTTCAACTCCCAGATTCTCTTTCCCTGACAAAAAGGGCTTTCTATCCAATGCTGTATAAAATTTGCTTCTATAGCTATCTCCATTTTCTATCACTTATTATTAGAATGTGACCTCTTTGAGGGCAGCAAGAGTGTTTCTTTCCCCCTTCTTTGTACCTCTAGCACTTTGTATAGTGCCTGGTATATACAAATATTTGTCAGCTGGGTTAAAGGGAATAGGCTTGTTGAAGGCACAAAGATAGGCATGAGTGTGATGTATGCTGGAGACAGCGAACAGACAAAGCTACCTGAAGTGTGGGGCTAATCAGATTATTAGGGTTTTCTTGGTTAGTCACTGAAAACGCTGGACAGGTAACAGATTATAGAGGGCTTTGTACTTCAGTAAGACAAGTATATTGCAAGAGATATATCTATGAGGCCACAACTAATTATATGATTCATACTTTCCTCCATGTGTACCTTCACTTTCACCAGTCTTTCAGCTTAAAACTTTCTTCCACTTCTTCCTCACTTGCAGAATTCTTACCCATTCTTTAAAATATAATACAAATGCCATCTCTAGGAAACTTTTCTTCATCTCCCCAGTTGGTAAGGAATGAGATCTCAACCTTTTTTATTCATTCATTCGTTCATTCATTCATTCTTTCATTCATTCATTCATTTTTGGTCATGGGCTTAAGATGTCTAGAGAAGTCTAAGGTCAGAATAATGCTTCTGAGAAATATACTTTTAATTGCATAAAATAAAATCCAGAACCTTGCAAAAGAAACTAATTAGCAGTTAAAAATATTTTGTTAAAGAAATTTATGCATCCCAGGTTAGAAATTCTTCCCTAGGACCTCCTATACCATGCTGTACCTCTCAAGCACTTCTGCGTGACTTTCTGTTGCATTTGTCTGTCTGTCCTAGCTTCCCTCCTCCACTGCAGATTCTGTGAAGACAGAGGCAATGTCATTCCAATATATAGCAGCAAAATGTTGGTCCCACAGTAGGTATTATTAATGTGTTAAATTAAATCAAATAATTTTGGTCTCAAATGATGGCCCTCTGATTTTACTCCACCAATTTCATGAGGGATTTTGTTTGGCTTTGGCTTTGGCTTTTTTTAGGAAAGTAGATTTATATGAATGTTCTAGTAATTCCTAACGAAGTTTGATTACATGGACTTAAAGAATAATCTTAGCCTTTAAATAGTTAGAACAGATTATAAATAAACATTTGAGGCCCTTTGGTCTCCTTTTTCCTTTGAAAAGATCACATCTGTTCTTCAACATGTAATTTTCAATAATCCCCAGAACACTGGCTTTAGAACTCTGATCACGGTCTAATGGAAGGTTCTTCTTGGATGCTATTAATGTCAAGATTGTGTCCATAATGCAGAACCCTGCCTTCCTTTCCTTATTTTTAATTTATAAATTCCATTTCAAAATAGCAGTGAAACATGACAGGCAGGGCAGTTTGGGGAAATTATGATACTTTTCAGGTAGTTAAATTTCCTGAGCCTTCAGCTATTGTGCCTTGTTATACCACCTGAGGCATACAATAATCACCCCCAAACGGGCTTATGACCCATCCTGCCTTATTACTTAACTATGTCATCTATACTCCATTGCATCCACTGAGCACTCACTAAATGGAATAGGGCTATGAAAGGCTGATGTATATCCTCTGAAGTGTGGTTCAGGGAAACAAGTTCCTTTATCATTTCTTACCTGTGAGGTTCTAGTGTATTGTCATTTAGTTAATGTTTAAACCTGTAAACAATTTCCAGGTAGATGAGTTTGAAGAATCTATACCTCATATCTGAATTACTGCAACATCCTCCCTCATTACTCTTAGCTCTCCCCATCTATTCCATTCTGAACAGCACTGCTAGCCAAATCATGCTAAAATACCAGTTATTTCTTGCCATTATTCTATTGAAAGGACTACAATAGTTTCCTCTTGTCTACTCTATCAAGCATAAACTTCTCTAAAGAGTTCAATACTCTTCTGAATCTGGATTCACCCACCTTAAACAATCTTATTTCCCACTATTCACAGTTATAAGTGTTCAGGCAAGTCTTCTCTCTGA
>JAQQSW010007028.1:0-13805 GCA_028646575.1 Pseudocheirus occidentalis | reverse complement strand
CCCAACCTCAACTGTTTCTAAGATACTATAGTATCAATACCCCAGGAAAGTAAGGACATAACCAGCCCAGACCCTCTCTCCAGGAGTGCCCATTTAGGAGCAATTACCTAGGTGCACCTCTTCCTAGGGTTGCTACAGAGATTGGACTAGAAGCACTTGCTGCCTCTTGTCTCTCCCTCAGGGGACTTGCTTCAGGCTAAGCTGGTTTTCTTGCCTTGTGGGTGGCAATGGTTTACCATCCCTGGCAGGAGTTCACATCGTTTCTGTTCAAATCAAATCCAGTACGGAATTCCTCATTAATGGTTACTCCACTGTGAGAAGGATGAAACCATTGTTTTGGCCCTATCTTGGGCCTACATCAAGTAGGTACTTGACTAACATTTAAAAAAACAACAAAAAGAGGGGTTTTAAAATCAGGGACTTAGCTATGAATTTAGCTGTAGATAATATTCACAGCAATTATTTGTTCTCATTAATAGTTCTGTTTTTATTTTCTGGTTCTTTGCTCACACATATTTTATTTGGATAAATTAATCTGAGCTGGCTCCCTAAAGTTCCTGGGAGGGATTTTTTTTTGTGCTTTTTTTGGAGGGGGAAGGCAGGACAATTGGAATGAAGTGACCTGGTAAACATGTGTCACTTCCACAAGGTAGATGTAACCTTAAATTCTCTGTTTATCTCTAGAGACTGGATGATTGGATCCCAAATTATTAAAAGGAGGCCCAACATTCTTTCCCCAGCAAATTAGACAAGCAAAGGTTCTTGGGCCAATAGGTGGCAGTGGTGTACTGCAGATGTAGAACTACATCTGTACCTCCATTATTGTCTCCAGCAAGAGGTGCTCTCCTACAGCAGTGCAAGTATTATGGAACTGGCATGATGCACAGGTGAGGCACAGTTTCCAAAAATAAACTGGAAACGTTTGGCAGTTTCTACACACACGCGCACACGCACACACACACACACACACACACACTCATAGACTAGAGAAGTAGAAGGGACCTTAGAAAGACCATGTTTAGTTTAACCCTCTCATTTTACAAATGAGGGTATATACCTTTGAGGGGAATTGACTTGACCAAGGTCACACAGGTGGGAAGTAGAAGTGAAATGCAAACCTAGGTCTTTATCAGTCTTTAAGACAAATGCTTTTTTCCCCCCTCTTAAATAGTAGAGGCACTTTGCACCTTTACACCCCATTTACCTCAATGCTTAATTCTTCTATGATAAATAATTGCGCAGAGAATCCGAATGTTTCTTAGTTACAGGAATGTAGGATTTAGAGCCTGAAAGAACTTTACATGCCATTAGTCCATCCTTGCTTGTGCTCTAGTCTAAAAGAATATTGCAAACAACCTGGGTAGAAATACTTACTGCACTCCAGCTACCTTTTTGAAGGACAAAGAAATGAGAACATGGATGTATGGTACTTCACAAATGAACCGTAAAACCTTGGTTTTTGGTATCAAAATGCCTTCTTACTCTTCTCCTTATTTACATTATAAACAGAATCAAATTCTAGAAAGAATATCAGTAGGATGATTTGGATTCAAATCTCTACCCAGTTATGTAGCATCTGAGTTCTTTGGCCCAATTTTTACCTGCCCCTTCTCAACTAACCTAATAGGATTTGGGGGTGAGGGGAGGGATTGGATGAAGGTGGAAATCAGTCTGGTATGTGTATGTATAAAGTATATGCTGCCCATGTAAGATATTTATTAAATTAAATTTAAAAATATTCAATATTTATTTTTTACTCTTCCTACTTTCCACATGGGGGG
This sequence comes from Pseudocheirus occidentalis, assembly GCA_028646575.1. NCBI lineage: Eukaryota > Metazoa > Chordata > Mammalia > Diprotodontia > Pseudocheiridae > Pseudocheirus > Pseudocheirus occidentalis. The sequence continues at coordinate 12,024 of JAQQSW010007028.1, read as the reverse complement.
AAGAAAAGAAAATCCTTGTAAATCACAGTCAAACAATGACAAATACCCATGTTGGCCATGCCCAAAAATATCTGTTTCATTCTGTGTATGAATGAATCCATTGCTTTTCTGTCAGAAGGTGTCATTCCTCTCAGTGGTCCTCTGGAATCATGACTGATCATTATACTGCTCAAAGTTCTTGAGTTTTTCAAAATTGTTCATTTTTCACAATATTGATGTTAGAGTACAGATTGTTTTCTTGGTTCTACTCACTTTACTTTGCCTCAGTCAACACATGTCTTCCCAGGGTTCCCAGAAACCTTTCTTCATTCCTTACAGCATAGTAGTATTCCATTCCATTCCTGTACAATAATTTATTTAGTCATTTCCTAATTGATGGAAATTCCACAGGTTTCCAGGTTTTCTTTTACTTTTTTTTTTGCAAAAAAAAAAAAATGAAAAAGAGTTGCTATCAATATGTTTGTAAACACGGGACCTTTCCCTCTTTCTTTGATCTCCTTTGGGGTCTAGACCTAGAATTTCTTTTGTTGGGTTAATGAGTATGCACACATTGGTAACTTTTTGTTTATAGTTCCAAATTGCTTACTAAAATGGTTATACCAGTTTATAGCTCCTTCAACCAGTGTGCATGTTTTCCTGAATTTATTAAACATTTACCACTTTCCTTTTTGTCAACATCGTCTGATAGTCTGACGTGTATGAGTTGCTTTATTTTTCATTTCTCTACTTATTTGTAATCAGAGCATTTTTTTCCCCTTATGGCTATAGATAGCTTGGATTTCTTCAAGTCAAGCAAACAGGCATTTGTTAATGCTATGTACCTACTATGTGCCAGGCACTCTGCATAGAAGAGGGGCAAAGTAGTGTCTGTTCTCCAGGAGTTCACAGTTCACAGAAAACAACTAGGTACAAACAAGATATTGGCAGGGTAAATTGAAAATAATCAGCAATGGCTAGGTATTAGCATTAAGGGAGATGGGGAAGGGTTTCTTGCGTAAGGTGAGATTTTACCTGGGAATTGAAAGGAGCCAGGGAGCCCAGGAGGCAGAGAAAGAGAATTCCAGGCATGGGGAACAGGCAACCAAAAGGCTCGAAGTCAGGAAGCATGGTGTCTCGTGCTAGGAAGAGCAAGAAGAATATTTAGATAGAATTTTGGTAAAATGATGAGGTCAAAAGCCAGACTTTTGAGAGTTAAAAAGACTGAAATGAAGCAAAGTAGAGGCATCGCTTGTAAATAGCCTTCTCAAAGACTTTAGCCATTAAAAGGAAGAAAGTTCTGGGATGATGGCTTCAGAGAATACGTGAATCAAATGCAGGTATTTTGAGGATCAAGAGACGCAGACAAGTTTGTAGGCATAGGGAAGCAGTTAGTAGACAGGGAGAGACTGAGCAGAAGTGGGAGAGGAGAAAATCTGCTGACGAAGATGGAATGGAATGGGATCATTTGTTCAGGCAGAAGAATCTGTCTTGGCAAGGAGAAAAAGCACTTCATCATGTGAGACAGAGGTGAAGTAGCACCTGAGCGACACGAAATGAGGAAGGGAAGAGAGGAAGCTCTCAGTGAATGAATTCTTTTTTATTTTTCAGTGAAATATAAAGTAAGGCTCTCAGCTAAGAGGGTGGCAGGAAGGTAAGTTATGGGAAGTTTGAGGATGGATGAAAAAGATTGGAAAAACCACTCTAGTGAGTCACTCAAAGTGATACAGGAGGATTGACTTGCCCTAGTGAAGGCCAAGTTGAGATTATATATCATGGATTTGTACTGGGCATAATCAACACGGTTTTGTAATTTTCTCCAGCTTTATTCAGAAGCATGTGAGTAGGAGAGAAGTCAATGAATGAGAGACTTGGGAGTGGCCAGTGATCTAAAGCTGAGTCTTGGCAGGACAAAATTGTTCATAGGATAAGGGGGCAAGTAACTTGAGAGAAGAGAATGTAAAGTTGAACTGATTCTCCAAGGGGTTAAGAAGGGGAAGAGAGGAGAGTACAACTAGTTCACTACGCCCGAAAGAACAGAGAGTTGGAGGGAATGAAAGTCAATGACTATGGAGAAGAGGGTGGGTTTGCAAGACAGAGGTAGAGGTGGAGTGAAAACAAATTTGATCAGGTAAAGGAATTTTAGGATTTGTGAACATGGAATTGGTATATCTGTGAGTGATGGCAGGATCTGGAGTGTGATCATCCCTTTGTGTAGCTTCATTGTAGGTCATGTGAAGTCATTAAGTTGAAGAACTTTGAGGTTAGGGTTTTGAGGGAGTATCAACATGTATACTGAAGTATCAGTATGAGGGCAGGAATTTGGAGATTCAGACAGGGAGCTAACCTCTGAACTCATTGAAGAAAGGCCAGTAGACAAAACAGCAGTATTTTGGGGTGGTAGGTATACATCAAGTTAACTTCAACAAAGGATATATTACTGAGTGATGTTGGTAGAGGTAGACCCTGGAAGTGGTAATGGGGAGCAAGGAATGTTCCATTTCCTTCATTTTGACCAGTGAGTTGGGGAATAAGTGAATGTTCCACCAGTGCTGGAAAGGTTGTCAGGAGGGATCCAAGCCTCCAGGAGAGCTAAAAGATAGAAGGTATGAGAAAGAAAAAGATTTAAGATGAAAACGAGTTTATTGTCTATGAATCAAGCTTTTCAGAGAACATAACTAGAGTGAGGCATTGGTAGGGTTGGATTGAAGGGGATGAGAATAAAGAGCTTTGAGAATTGCCTATTTACATCCTTTGACCATTTATCATTTGGGCAATTCCTCTTATTCTAATAAATTTTAATCAGTTCCTTATGGAAATGAGACCTTTATCAAAAAAACTTGCTACAAAAATTTTTTTCCCAGTCAGCAGTTTTCCTTCTTCTCTTGGTTGATTTGATTTGCTTGTTCAAAAACTTTCAAATTTTATGTGATCAGAATTGTCTGTCTTATCTTCTGTGAGCGCTCTTCCTGATTTAGTCACAAATGCTTTCCCTAGTCATAGATCTAAAAGGCAATTTCTTTTTTGTTCCTTTGATAGGTGGATTTTTAATAACATTCCTGAGCTCTCTGTAGCTTTTGATCACCCTTTCCTCTCTGATAATTTCTTCTCTGTAGGTTTTTTGGAATATAACTCACTCCTGTTTCTCCCTCTACCTGTATGACCTCTTCCTGTCTCCTTTGCTGGATTCTCGTCCAGATCATGCCACCTAATAATAGATGTCACTTGGGTTTCTGTCCTGAGTCCTTTTCTTTCCTCCCTCCATACTACTTCACTTAGTGATCTCAATAGGTCCTATGGATTTAGTTACTGTCTCTATGCTGACCTATCTTGCCCCAAACTCTCTGCTGACCTTCAGTCTCATATTTCCAATTAACTTGACATCTTGAACTGCATGTCCAGTAGACATCTTAAACCCAACTTGTCCAAATCAGAACTCATTATCTTTCTCCCTAAACCCTCCCATTCTCCTATCTTTCCTGTCACTGTAGAGGACAACAACATCCTGTCAGTCTCTTAGGCTTGCAGCCTAAATGTCATCCTCAACTCCTCAGCTCCTCACTATCTCTCAGCCCCTTTACTATATTCAGTTTGTTGCCATGGTCTGCTAATTTCACCTTGCGATTTCTCTCGAGTATGCCACCTTCTTCCTTCTGACACTGCCATTGTTCTGGTGCAAGTCTTTCTTACCTCACACTTAGACTATTGCAATACCTGCTGGGTGGTCTGCCTGTCTCTCTCCCCTCTCTAATCCACCCTCCATTTGGCCATCATAGTGATTTTCCTGAAGCACAGATTTGACCACATCACTCCCTAGTCCATAAACTCCAATGACTCCCCATCACCTCTAGGATCAAATACAAAACCCCTTGTTTAGTATTAAAAGTCCTTCATAACCTAGTCCCACCTTTCCAATCTTCTCATATTTCCAATCTTACTCCTTTTATACTTTGATTCAGTAATACTGGCCTGCTTGCTGCTCCATGAACAAGAAAGACACTTTATCTTCAAGTTCTAAGCATTTTTTTCTGACTGTCTTGAATACCTAGAATGTTCTCCTCCCTGTATTCTGCCAACTGATTTCCCCTGGTTGACTTTAAGTCCCAACTAAAATCCTATTTTTACAGGAAACCTGTTTCAATCCCTCTTTTTCTTTTCTTTTTTTTTTTTTGGAGGGGAGAAGACAAAGTGACTTGCCCAAGGTCACACAGCTAATAAGTGTCAAGTGTCTGAGGCTGAATTTGAACTCAGTTCCTTCTCAGTCTAAGGTCAGTGCTCTATTTACTGCTCCACCTAGCTGCGCATTCCATAATGCTATTCATTTCCCCATAACATTTTGGCAAATAGTGAGTTTTTACTCTAGTATTTGGGGGTCTTTGGAGAGACTAAACACTATGCTTCTAGGTTCATTTGTTTCTATATATTGTAGAGCTAATCTATTTCACTGATTAACTTCTTTAAATTTTTTTTTTTGTTTTGTTTTTGGAGGGCAGTTGGGGTTAAGTGACTTGCCCAAGGTCACATGGTTAGGTTTTTTTTTTTTGTTTGTTTGTTTTTGGTGTTAAGTGTCTGAGGCTAGATTTGAATTCAGGTACTCTAGGACTGGTGCTCTATTCACTGCGCCACCTAGCCACCCCAACTTCTTTAATTTTTAACCAAAAGCAAATCATTTTGGTGATTAGTGTTATGTAGCATATATTTTGAAATATGGTATTGCAAGTTTGCCTTCCTATCTTTTTCTGTTATTTCCTTTGAGATTTTTGACCTTTTATTCCTCCAGATGAATTTCATTTTAATTTTTTTCTAATTTATAAAGTAATCGTTTGGTAGTCTGGGGAGGAGAGCAGGACAGCTTTTAAAGCTACATGTTGAATTTGTTTAATACTTAAAAAGGAAAAGTAAACTATAATCACTCCTTTTTCTTGCATCACCACCATAATGTACACGAATGTGTTGGCTGGTATCAAGATCAATAAGGCAGAATCTGAGGAAGACTCCCAGGTCCTCATTATTCTGTGATACAAACATCTTTTCTAATACTTAACTGTAATGATGAAGTGTAGTTATATTGGTGAATTTGAGATCATTGATAAACAGCAGAATTTGTGTGTGTGTGTGTGTGTGAATCCCACAGATTAAAAATGTGGTGTAATTAGCTTTAGATTGGATATTCCATCAAAAGATTTGGAAAGCAGCAGAATGATTTTCATCTATCCCATCAGAATTGGGCGCATTGTGCTTACAATCTTCATGGATAGGAAGAAGTAAGATAAAAGCACAGTAGGAAAAAAAGCCCATAATTCTTTTTCTAAGGTTGTAAAATATGCAGATAAATAAAAGACTTAAATGGATAAAAAATTCTATACATAATAGATTTATAGTTTCATAATAAATTCTCTTTTTCTATTCTATTTTGCATATGGAAATACTGATGTATTTGGTATTTATTAAGCTCATGTTTAAAAAAGGGGTTACATTATGGCTCATATGTTTTTTGTTGTCATTGTAATTCATTCAGTTGCGTCCTGCTCTTTGTGACTCCATGGACCACAGCACCCCCGGCACGTCCGTGCTCCACTGTCTCTCAAAGTCTGTCCAGGTTCATGTTTGTTGTTTAGCTCCTGTCTGGATTTCCTTAATCACAGGTAGGGGGAGGGGAACTAAAGGAGATACTAAGTGTATTCTTAATTGTACTATTTTACTATGTACTATATTATTATGTAAATGTACTATTAATCAGGTAGAGGACAGATAATTTATCTTAATATAAAAAAGGAATGCTAAATACAGATAATTTACAAGCATGCATTAGCAGAATAAATTAAATAGGGTTTGGTAACTTAGCTTATAACAGTTTTTTATCATCTGCTGGGAGATTGATATTTAATTTCTCATCGTTTAAAATAGAATTATGCCAGGTCAGAAACAGAGTGGTCAAAGCTACCATGCTGAAGAACCAGATGGGGTTCCCCACACTTCCATTTGGGTAAGATAGGGAGACCCAGTCTTTTACTTATTTTTCTTTGGAGAGGGGGAGGCAAGGCAATTGAGGTTAAGTGACTTGTCCAAGGTCACATAGCTAGTAAAGGTGTTAAGTGTCTGAGGCTGGATTTGAACTCATGTCCTCCTGACTTCAGGGAGTGCTCTATTCACTGTGCCACCTAGCTGCCCCCAGACCCAGTCTTTTAAAGGAAAAAAATAATTTGTAGCATTGCTAATGAGGCATGTAGCCTATGTAAGTACTAGGAATCCTTATCCCAACTTTCATTTGATGATGATGAGTTTGATGAAACTGATGAGTTTGCTTCCTTTGAGGTGAGGTCAGCTCTGTCTCCCACTTCTAGTGCTCCTGCAGAGCACTGGAGTGATTATGAGAGTGCTATCAGTCCACACCCCTGTTCTGGCGTATTCTTCCCCCCATCAGTCACCAGTTACTTCTAATATATTATATATATTAATATATAATTAACAGGTGTTTACTGGTTGATATGTTATTGCATGAGCAAGTGATTAGAGCCCCAATATCACTGAGCCAATTAACATTAATTAGATTTTATAAAAGGGATGTTTTACTGTCAAAATAGAGCACTATCAGAAATACAAGACCTTCTTCCAAAGAGGGTCACTATCCCCTAGCCTGCTTTGGTCTGTAGGCAAGATAGGCTTAAACCTAAAGTTATTGTTACAAAGCATTCACCCCATCAAGTTTACTTCCAAGTATAGTATTCCTGATGGACCCAGTCATTCCAGAAAGGAAGCATCACTGTTAAGCCCACAGATCACTCCTCACTGGCTTCAGCTTCTAGAAGATTCTGACATGTGTCCTAGTTCCTGGAACTCTGGTGCCTCAGACATCTAACCTGTCAAAGCTCTTTAGGTTGCAATCATCTTCCATAACCCCATTATGATCATCATTTTACAGTTGACAAAACTGAGGCTGATAGTAGTTAAGTGACTTGCCCAGGTTGTTCAGGGTCACATAAATAGAACATGTCTGAGACTGGATTTGAACTCATGTCTTCTTGACTCCAGGGCAGCAAGGTGGCACAGATGAGCCTGAATTCAAGAAGACTCATCTGGCCTTGGACGCTAACTATCTGTGTGACCCTGGGCAAGTCCCTTAACCCTGTTTGCCTGTTTCCTTTTTTTTCTTTTTGCTTTTTTTGGAGGGCAGTTGGGGTTAAGTGACTTGCCCAAGGTCACACAGCTAGTTTTTTTGTGTGTGTGTGTGTATGTGTGTTAAGTGACTGAGGCCGGATTTGAACTCAGATACTCCTGACTCCAGGGCCGGTGCTCTGTTCACTGCGCCACCTAGCCGCCCCCTGTTTGCCTGTTTCCAATGAGCTGGAGAAGCAAATGGTAAAATCACCCCAGATTCTTTGCCAAGAAAACACCAAAATGGGGTCACAAAGACTCACACACAGCTGAAATCAACTGAACAATGAAACCTCCTATCTCTTGGCCCAGAACTCTAACCACTGTACCACCTAGCTCTTAACTTTGGGACAAGGGACATCATGGAAGATTTTTATTTGCACACTTTCATGTTGTAAGAACAAGAGGCCTTCTTTTTCATACTTAATTCTTACAGACTTTCTGCATCACTTTCTTAGGGCCTTGTCTTCTCCTGCTCTGAAAAACTAATCTATTAATGTGTTGGATAGAGGTATTAATGGGCTAATGTATTTCTCCTCCTCCATCTTTGAGTAATAATAGTAACAGTTGAAATCCATATAAACTTTAAGGTTTGCCAAGGCCTTTACACACTTCATAGAATTTGATCCCCATAACAACAATCTATGGGTAAGCACTGTAGTTATTTTTCTCATTTTGCCATGAAGAAAACTGAGACATAAAGAGGTTCCTTGATGCTCTCCCTGACCTCTCTTCCTTCTCTACCTAGCACTTATTCTACTAAACCTATTGTCTTCAATAATTTCCCTTCATCACCTTTCCCCACCCCACCACTAGTTTGCTAAGCGTTCCAACGCATCAAGATTTGTCCATACTAACACAAAAAACCTACACATTTAAAACACAAGTGTTGAAACTGGAAGCTCTGATGGTCATAATGGAAAGGGCTCCAGAACAGCCAGTACCTGAAGATGAAGTACTCTCTTCTCTGTTCCGTGCCTTGTGCTTATGGCACACAACGGAGCTTAGAATGTTTGCTTTTGTTGAAGTACTCTGGGATGTACCGATACTTCAGTCCTACAGAGAACCATAACAACTCTGAATGCATGACTACTTGCTAGAAATTAGCGTCCCTTAAAGGTCCTAGGGACCTTCAAAAGGTACTTTTTCTTTTGCCACTGGCTTATGACCTACTTGGATTGTGCCCTGAACAGCCTAAAGGTGGCATAATGCCCAAGTGACCAAAATTAAGCAGAGCGCCTCAGAGCTGGAAACTGAAGTGGGAGTCTTCTTAAGTGCCTTAAAGCACAGTGCTAACTCTAATGGTGGTGATTCCCTTAAAAATATTTCATTGATATGCTTTAAGAAAGTTTTTTTCTTTTTTCTTTTTGGAGGGGGGAAAGGCAGGGCAATTGGGGTTAAGTGACTTACCCAAGGTCACAAGGCTAGTAATTGTTAAGTGTCAGAGGCTGGACTTGAACTTAGGTCCTCCTGACTCCAGGTTTGGTGCTATATTCACTGCACCACCTAGCCATCCCTAAAAAAGATTTTAAAAATTGCATTACTGTCACTTTCCAGTGACTGATTCCCCTCACCCAAGAAGTAAGGTTAAGCAAAATACTTAAACTCAATCATCATTCACTGAGAACCAGCTATGTCTGGGGTTAGTCACTGTTAGGTCTATAAATGTAGGGCACCTCAAAGTCTAGAAGGCTTATTTCTGTCCACATCTACACAATAAAGGCAGGAGTTTGGAGCAAGAAATTCAAGCAGAGAATAGTGCATCACTTCTCTCTGTAGCTCCACAAAGCTATATCTTGTGTCCTTTCTCCTTACTTTCTATGCGTAAGAAACCAAAGGAACTTTGGTGGGGGCGGGGTTGCAAAAAGCATAGCTGGGTTGGTCACAGGCAATTTTTCATCCTTAACTCCTCTGCTATGCAAATAAGAGTGAGAAGAGTAAATGTTCAAACTTTTCATCCCCTGTACATTCTCCTTCCTGACCACCACCAGCTGCTTGAGTTGCTCTGAAACACGGAGGCATGCACTGTGTTAGAAGGCCAACATATTTTGCCTAACTGTACTTTGTTATAGGGGTTGCAATAGGCAAAATGTTCTACTGTATGTGAGGTGACAGTATGATAGAGGTGGTTAGTTTGGAAATGAATGTTGAAAACTAATAAATAAATAAAAAATTTAAAAACCTACAAAAAAACAGGTAAAGATGGTTAGGAAAGGGGTCCTAGGAAGAGGAGACAGAATGAGTAAAGGTGTGAAGACAAGTGATCCAAACAGAAGGAGGTGATAGGGAGAAAGGTAACATGGAGGTAAGGGGAGGTGATGACCTCAATCTTCCATCAAAATTCTGGCCTCTCTGGACTTAGTTGCCACATCCTGTTGGTTCTTCCTCTGTAAGATCTCTTACATGATAGTTTTCTTTTCATGCTCAGCACTACCACCCTTCCTCAGACCCACATCACTTTACACCCAGATGTTTGTAATAGTTTTCTAACTGGGGCACACTGTTCCACAGATACACACACCCTTATGGAAATAGTGGATCTGCCTAGGGAACACCTCAGGAACAGGTGTGGCCTGTTTACATGTGGAGGGCATATAATTAATGGACCCATATGAATCACATTATCAGACACGGTCAATATGTCTATTCATTTTGCTTAATTATGCTTGTTTATTACAAAGAAGATTTTCTGGGGGAAGATATGTTGATTGGGGATTATTCATTGTCACTTCATTGGGAAATAATGAGTTTTTATTTTATTTTTTATCTCTTGCTTTATTTCTTCTAGGTATTCATGTAGTCCTTATGGAAAAATCCATGTTTTCTCTGCTTGTAGTTCTCCTTATGGAAATCTCTAGATTTACAATATTTTTATTCTGTATTTTTTTAAAAAAGTAATCACCTTTCTAGCTTTAGTTTCTGGATCGGTGGGTTATTTTTAGATATCATCCCTTCATATTCAACTCACCCTGTGCCCTCTGTCTATGTATACATGTACACACATACACACACACACCTATGCATACACATATATGTGTATATATACATATGTATTGGATTGGTGGGTTATTCCAGCCTGAGGTTGTCTAGTCCTGGGTCACTTGGCTTCTTGCACTCACCTCCATTTCCTTGGATTAGTCTCTCTTGGATCTTTGTGGTTCAGAGCAATAGATCTTTTGGAGCATCTGTGGCATCTGATGTCAGATTTCTTAGGGACCTAGGAGGCCCTAGACGCATGGGATGTCCCTTTCTGAGCACTGCCCCTCTAATTGCTCCCTGTTCTTACTGGTGCTTTCAAGGTCCCCACCTTGGGCTTTAATGACCATCCTGGGGTTCTCTGACCTCCCTGGGGCTTTATCAGAGGGCTGTCCAATCTTGTAATCCTTGGACATGGAACCTCATAGGCTATGCTTGTCTCTGGGACACTGTAGATTGTTCTGGAAGGTTGAGTTTGTTTGGCTGCCCTGGCACTGGTTTAACTGACAGCCCCTTTTCCTATTGCCTGAGGGTTTCTGGGTGATTTTTTTTATAGTTCTGGGATGGGAGAAGCTACTTACTGTAGTTTCACATTGGATTTCTTCACTATTGTTCATCCTAGTGTGAATTTCAGGTTTTTGCTTGAGTAAGTACATGGCCTCCAGGTGGTCATTTTAGCCATGAGTCATTTTTTCTCAGTCTTCATCTTTCTTGACCTTTCTGCAGCAATGGACACTTTTAACCATCCTTTTCGGGATGCTTTGTTCTTGAGTTTTCTAATGTCACACTACCCAGTTTTCCTTCTATGTTTCTAATTGCTCCTCAGTTTCTGCTGCTGTATCATCTTCCTTTCACATTCTCATGAATGTCTCTGGAAAGACTGTCCTGCATCCTTTTTTTTCCTTTCCTACACACTTTCAGTAATATCGTCAGCTCCTCAAAGATCAGCTCCATGCATATAACTTCAAAGGTACATACATAATTAACCCTCTTCTCTCTTTCTGAACAGTTAAATTTTCAGCAACACATTGTGTCATTTACTTGGGACTCAAGAGTTTGGGTGACCTAGGCAAGACAAATGTCTAGCTCCAGCAACCTTCCCTGTCCTCTCCTCTCGTTTTTGGCTTTGTGGGAAACTGTTAGAACTCGGATACCTGGGAGGGTGGGGAGAGGCAGAGAGAACCCCATTAACTGGGTTTAAGGGCTATCTACATTTTCTAGGGCAGAAACATAGCGAAACCAAGGAGCAGAAATAAAGCAGGTTCCTTTCTGAACTCTTTATAGAGGAGAATTTTAGTTCAGAACTGATCTTGCTCCCATATCCCTCTATGGAACCCTTTTGGGAAGAATTGTGATAGTCATTTTACCATGGATTACCATCCAATTTAATTACCATCAAATGGTAATTAAAGAATGCGTACTATGCTCAATAAAAAGGTCAGATTATACAGTCAGACCTGCTTTTGGGAAGATTAAGATGCAAGCCGCTATAGAGAATTATTTGCAAAAGTCTGCATGTTCTTTTCTCATAGTTTCATGAAGGACAATTTCTGTTAGCAAATAGTTCATTTTCATAAGTATTTGATACAAATGAAAAAATAGGTATATAGGTCAATAGTTATTGATGGTTTTTTATATACCTATATTTTTTTATAGCCTATATTTGTTTCTTTTCTTTTTGGGGTGTTTTCTTCTTTGCTATACCTTATTTTTTAAAATTGCTTAAAACATTTGTATTCATATAGATTTCCTTGGCACATGCTTGGTTTAGTCCAACTTTGATTTCCTATTTTGTACTTCTCCATTTCCGTCAAAGGGACATCCGTTCTTTAAGGCCCCCAGGTTTACAATACAGACATTATCCTCAGCTCCTCACCCTACCTCACCCCACATATCTAGTCAATTATCAAATGTTGT
>JAQQSW010007027.1:0-13805 GCA_028646575.1 Pseudocheirus occidentalis | reverse complement strand
TTTGAGGATGGCATCTTGTAAAACTAAAATGGGGGGCAAGGATGGACTTCTATGCTTGCTCTATGCTTCACTCATTCCCCATTCAGTGATATTCTGCTGGGTATTTCATTTTCATATTTCTGGTACTATCTTCTTCTCTCATTTCTACCAACAATTGTTATTGTTGATAACAATAGTTTCAGGAAAGGCTCTGCTGCTACCTATTTATCCACTAAAAAATTGTTAGTAAGTTTCCTTTGCCAGTGTGATTTGCCTTCTAACCCTGATCACTAAATCTCTGAATTGAAAAGTTCTCTCTGTTATCAAGGAATTTAGGTGCCAGCAAAAAAAAATTCACAGCTTGGGATATAGGTGAGCCTTTCTTGTAATACCTCTAAAGTACATGACTTATACAACATCCAACTGAACTACAAATATCACTGGGTCTGTTTCATATTAGGAAAAGCATATATAAAAATAAAAAAAATATTACTAATATTCTTTATGCCGAAATGGCTGTTTATAGATGATTAATTCAGGAAGAAAAAATCCAACAACATAAAGTCAAAGCAGATTGTGCTCGGTTGTATTTAGACTCACTGCCTGAATTTCAGTGTGACACTATTTAATTTCTTTCAGGGTATGGGCACACAGAGAAGGGTATATTTCTAAAGATTATGTGAAACAGTGTTTGAAATATTCTACTATTCTGTCCTTTTGGTTTGTGTTTTACTTAAAAGAGGAGAGGGGGCTAATATTGGTAAGGTAGGTGAATCTGCTCAGCAATCAATGCTCCAACAAATGCCAGAGGCAGGTGGGCAAGAGCAACTGTCAATGACAAGAGAAGCTTTTAACTCCTACGTGCTTTACCCTTCTTGGGTTTATGAAGGTCATAAGTCTCTGAAGCATGATCTTGAAAGGTTCCTTAAAAAAACATTTCTTTGGAACTTGTAGGTAGGGGGAGAGGTATCCTGCCACCTTCTGGAATTGTGCAGAGGGAATGAAATTCCTTAACAGAAATATCCATTCAACCTTTATCTCCTGTAGCCTGCACTTTCAGAGAGCTTGTTTAGAGATGCTGTCAAGCTTAAACTGCCATCCATTGACAGAATGATATATGGACTTTTCCTGTCTGCAGAGGATAGGCAGAAACTAACATCATCCAATCTCCACTTATTTACCATGTGCTAGGCACAGACATCTCTTTGCTCTTGCTTGACTTTTCCCTTTACACAGCCTAGATGTGGCTTGCTTTAGATAAGCCTTATATCAATAGGAGGCTCAACACACCTTTGAAAAAAGATTCTCCAGTCTTATCAAAATCGAAAGAATGAAAGCCAACATCTAAACTGCAACTAATTTACTTAAGAAGGAGAATTATGCAGTATTGATGCCAGGATCAATTGCAGTGTCAGTTAAAATTATCTATGCCTATGTTTTATCTCCCCTACTAGACTTTCCGCTACAGGAGGGCAGGGTCCTTTGCTTTTCAATTTAATATATACATACACATATACATACATATATACATGTTTATGCATACATGTACACACATATGTGTGTATATTGTCTTCCTCAGTCCCCTTGGATACAACCAAATTAATGTTTGTTTGTTTTTTTAATAAAATGAACTAAATTGGGGCAGCTAGGTGGTGCAGTGAATAGAGGACTGGCCATGGAGTCAGGAGGACCTGAGTTCAAATCTGATGTCAGACACTTGACACCAGACTGACAAGCTGTGTAACCCTGGGCAAGTCACTTAACCTCGACTGCCCTGCCTTTCCCTCTCCAAAAACAAATGAACTAATTTTATAAGTATTTGAGAATTAAAGTTGGTATTGTTATTAAAAATCATTGTGGTATAAGAGTATTTTTCTGAGTTTGTGTTTTACCACAACTGAACAAGTTTCTCAATTAATCCAGATTTTATATATCTGAAATAAAAATGCTTGACAGAAATAGAAGCATAAACCTTTAGCTTTCCCCCCTTAAGGCAGCCTTTTGAGCACTACCAATAGAGATTGCATGCTAACACCGTAGTCCCTAGGAACTAGAATCTTCTTTATTCAAATGGTGTGATAGGTTTCATCACTCAAAATATGCCCCCATCCCTTCAAGAAGGATTATTTTTCTCATGCACCTTTTTTTCAGAATTAGCACAGTTCCTCAGCTGGGAAGTGTAGCATTCAAGTGTATTGGTAGGTAAAAGTTAACTGCTTAGCACAGTAAATGTGCATCCGTAGCAAATGTAACAAGGACAATATATTCAGGAGCTGCTTCAAATACTGACAAACCAATCACTGCCTATTCTGTTTTATGGAATCAGAGCTAAATAACACTCTCATTATTTATTGCTAACGTGTTCATGACAATTTGGGTGTTGGTATTTAACCCAGTCATGCATATTAGTGAACTCCTCATGCTTCCTTGGCAGGGGGAAAATATTGAACAGAAAGGACACTAGTCAGGGAGATGAAATGACTTTGATTTAGAATTGGCTTACCTTTATGGTTATTTTTTTTTCAGAGCTACCTTTGGACAAGATTTCAAAGTAGGACAGTGTAGTACAGTGGAAAAGCACAGGGAAGTATGTCAAAATAACAACAAAAGGAGCAGCAACAGCAACAACAACAACAACAACCCTTGTTTCCATTCCTGATTCTGGCGACAACTTGTTCCATGATTTTAGTTAATTGACAGCTTCTCTGGAATTCTGTTTTCTCCTTGGTAAAAAGAAAGGGATTGAACTTAAATAAGATCTAAGGACATTTTAGCCCTGGAATTCCATGATTTTCTTTCAAGATTATAAGTATATCAGTGGTGTTTTTCTATCTCCCCTAACCAAGTCTAGCTCACTTTCCCTGGGGCCCCATCAGTCTAGTCCCCAAGTACACTGTGTTCTACTCTGGTTCACTGCTGTCCTCTTGGAAGGCTTACATTTCCAAGCAATGCAAAAACACAACTTCAAAATGAAGTGAGAAAGCAGTCTGGTCCACCACAAATTATAGTGTGTGTGTGTGTGTGTGTGTGTGTGTGTGTGTGCGCGCGCACGCACATATGTCTATGCATGTGTATATGAAAGAGACAGAAGGACAAAAACAGAGAGACAGAATGATGGGGAAGGAGATTGAATCAATACAGTAAGTTTAAGAATTAATATTTAGTTTTGGGTGCCATATTTTAAGAAAACTATTTTTAAACTGAAGTTCATCCCATTAAGATTGGGTAGTATCATGAAGACCATGACATAAGGATTATTTGAAGGTACTAAACATATTTATCCTGGAAAAGAGAAGATATTGGAAGCATGATAACTGTCTTCATTTTTTAAAAAAGAGTTATCGTATGGAAAGAGAATTAAACTGCTTGTGGTCTCAGAATAGCAATGGATAGAAATTGGAGAATTGTGGATTTAGAGTTTGGGATTGATATAAATAAACATTTCCTAATAATTAGAAGTGTTGAAAAAGAAAAATAGATTTTCTCAGAATATACCTCTAACTGTGGTCAAGGAGAGGGTGAATGCATATTTTTGAGGAGATATGAGGGAGGGCTTTCCTATTCAGATAAAATTAAATTTCATTTCAAGTTTGCTTCCAAGTCTAAGAATTTGTATTTTTCTGATTTCCTTAATGTACTGTTCTCAGTGAATAATCTCAAAGGAAAGCAAGGGATAACATGAAGAAATTATTAATGAGTGACAGCAGGTTCATGTGTTTTCTCTTCCTGAAATATTTCCATCTTAAAAAGAAAATTTTGGATGCAATATCTAAATCTAAAGGAATGAATTTTATACACACACCTGTGTGTATGTACACATATATAATATACATACACACAAAATACATAATAAATAGTTATGGCAGTTGTACAAGAAAAATACTTGTATCTTTTCAAATTACACCATGTGGGTAGCTGTACCTATGTTTGGATATTCATGAGATATATTTTTTAAAGAGGAAACTGAATATTTGGTAAAATCAAGATGGTGACATTCTCTTTTTTTTTTCAAAATAAGATCAGATTTAGTCAAAACTGGAAAGTACGTTATGTTTAGCTTTAGTACCAGGCTTCACTTATTTATCATCATCTCTACCTATTTCTGGAACTTCCATCCATTCAGGATTCTCTTAGTCTATTCTTCTTCTCTGTGTTTTTAGTAAAAGATCATATATCAGTCATTTGTACTCCACTGTGTTAAAACTCATATCAGTATGTTTCCTCTCCTAAGGATATTTATAATTTGAGCCTGATATCACTACACAACCAATTTTTTAAAAAAGACACCTGCTATGGAGAGGATTCTGGGAAGATGGTGGAGTAGGCCAGAAAATACCAAACTCTCAAGTTTTTCCCCCTTAAAAGAGTTAAAATAGCACATCAAAGTGAACAAATTGTGGGTGGAGATAAATAAGAATAGGAGCACAACTGGGATTCTCCTTGGACAATTTGAGAAGATCAGAAGAAAAATCCCAGGACAAAGTTTGGTCCCAGTGAAGAGTAATTACCTCCAGACTATGTTGAATTTTAACAGAAAGGGGCAAACCTCTTCCAAAATAACAAGCAGCAAGCCCTGGGTTATTTGGTTTCAGAGGCTGCCTTAGCTCCAGTCACAGGAACTTTTTACCCCCCCCCCCATATTGAAGGGAATTGGACCTTTATGGTGGGGAAGACTGAGGGAGCCTCTGCTGACCAGGAATGCCAGACACAACTGTGCTGTGATGGGGGATAAGAAGCACCCAACGCTGCCCCTCCCCATCCCGTGTGTGCAAAAACATTGGATCAGAAAATACCTAACTATGGGCACCTACAGAAGGTTGAAGGTTTGACTTGGGATTCAGGATAGAGGGAAGAACTGAAGTTCTGGGGTGAGGCACCATTTACCAGACCACAGGGCTAGACTACAAATAATTAAGTTATTATGACCCCCCCCAAAATGCACAAGCAAAGGAGAAAGAATCTAATAATAGAAACCTATTATAAGAATAGAGGTGACGGGGGCTCATCTTCAAAGGAGGATGTTGAAGTAAAGAAACCCCCAAAGAGCAGCAAAAGGTGGTCACCTGCCCAAAAAGAATTTATAGATCTTTAAAAAGACTTTAAAAATCAAATGACAGAGATGGTGGAAAAACTAAAAAAGAAAAGAATGCAAGAAATAACAAGAAGGATATGAAAGGAAAATCAAACAACTAGAAAAGGAGATCGAGAATCTTAAGGAAGAAAATGACAATTCAAAAATTAGAATTGGGCGAAGTGAAGCCAGTGAAATTATAAGAGATCAAGAAATGTTTAAAAAAATTTGAATAATGAAAAAATAGAAGAGAAATGGAAGCATCTTATAAGAAAAGCAAGAGATTTGGAGAATAGATCAAGAAGAGAAAAATTTAAAAAATAATTGGACTAACTGCAAGTTATGGAAAAAAGAGTCTTGATACAGTAATACCAGAAATAATTAAAGAAAATTGTCCTGCAGCATTAAAACAAGAGGGTGGGTGGGTGGGGGAGTTGAAATAGAAAAAAGCCCATCGATTACCCCTTACAAAAGATCCTATTAGGAAAACTCATAGGAATATCATAGTCAAAGTACAAAACATCCAGCTCAAGGGAAAAAATATTAAAAGCATCAAGATTAAAACAATTTAAATATAATCGTGCCACATTTAGAATTAAACAAGACCTAGCAGCAGAGATGTTAATTGATCATAGGTCTTTGAAGACAATATATTGAAGAGTGAAAGAACTGTGGCTCCAGAGGAAAATATTCCACCCTACAAAGTTAAGTATTATCTTGAATGAAAATAAAAATGGGTATTTGATAAACTCTCAGACTTTCAAGATTTTGTTCAAAAATGTCTTAATAGAACTTAATAGAATATTCAACATACAAGAACCAATAGATATACAAGGTACATAACACAGACTGATAATAAGGGATACAGAAGGACAGATTATATAAATATGATAAATAATATACATATGTAAATAATATATATTTATATATAATATATATCATGTATATCAATGAACAAGATTTTTATATATGTAAAATATATATCTAATATTCTTATTTATAATTGGGTAATTCATAAAAAAAGATTGGGGTAAACCTGTGTATGCTGTGAATTGTAAAAGTAAAACCATTTAGGAACAGCTTAAAAGAATAATCATTTTATACAAATGAAGTGCCAGAGGAAGAACTGATATACAATAGTTAGATAGGGGAGTTGGGCTGGTAGTTCTGGTAACTTACTTTCATTGGACATGAGTTTAAGAGATAACAATACATATATATATTTAAAAGAGTATAGAAGTTTTCCAAATTCAGAAGAAATAAAATGGTAGGAGAATATGGAGGTGGGAGAGGGCAAGGGAGGGATTTTTAGAGGGGAGAGTGAGGGAATAAACGAATAAGGGTTTAGAAGTTGGTTAAATTTTTGGGAATTGGAGGATAGGAGCGGAATATTTAGAGGGTGGCAGGCAAGTGATAGGAAGACAAGATAGTGGACAAAAGCAAAGTACAGGAGGCAGGAGGTATAGGAAACAAGAGATAAGCACATTTGTAAAAAACAAAGTTCAGGGGTAGAATAGGTTTGGGAAACTATATGTCTATATATGTATGTATGTATATATGTATGTACATGTGTATAGGTATGGAGAAACCTATCTGAACTTTACTATAGCCTTCTGGGGGGAAGGGTATGTATATTTTTGTAGCTATAGAGAAACGTATCTAAAATTTATTGTGGCCTTTTGGGCAGTGGTTTGGGATGGGGTAAGGAAAAATAATAATGTAAAATAAAGTATACAGCAGAGAACAAAAGAAAACAAGAAAGCAAGAAAAAATGGGCAATTCTCAACATGAGTATTATTTATCATATAGGTTTTCTTGAAATGAAAATTTATTCTTACATATTTTCAATCCTGTCATGTTCTGCTATGCATACAACATGCTTTTTTTCCTTTCTAATTTGTATTTAAGTTTACAATATGCTTTTGTTTCTTTTCTCTATTTTGTATTTGTTTTCTGGTGTTTGAGTCTAAAATAAAATTTTGAAAAAAATCTACTATGTATTAGGTGATGAGAATACAAAGCCAAAATTGAAATAGTACTTGTTCTCAAAGGGCTTACATTGTATCAGTCAGGAAAGCATGCATATATACAGAAATAAAATAGACATAGGATTATTTTGCTGGAGAAATCACTAGGGGTTGATATGGTGTGACTGTGCTTCATGTATAATATTGCACTTCTAGAGATTCTAAACAGAATTTAGCAATTCCAAAAAAGTGGAGGGGAGAAGAAAACAACCTATTTATTTCTCATGACCTACTTTATTCCATTCTACCTCAGCCACAGAAGAAAAAGCTCTTAATTTTGCCATCATCCATAAATGCAATATCTCCATACTTAAGAGCTCTGAAATTCCCTTAATTTTTTCATAATCATTTAATTTCCTACCACAACCTCTATCTTCCTTAACAAAACCCTACTCTTCATCCACACTGTGACCTCCAATTCCTTGACTTCTCATTTCTCTCCTAAGCTCTCCCACCTGCCCTAACTATTCTCTTGTTTCCTCATGTTGACTCTGTTATGAACCACTTCAATTCATTACTGTCCTTTTATTTTGAGGTTTTGGCCCTCTTATCACATTGATAATTGTACCCTGCAAAGACTCAGTCTTGAATTAGCCATCCTCTGCTTCCATTGGATGTATTTGATACTCAGCAAAGACAGAAGAAATCAAGTAATCTCTTTAACTAAAAAAACTGTGTGACCTAATTTCAACTGGTCTCCCACTGCTTTAGGCAATCCTTATACACTTCCCTTGCCAACTCACTACCCCACTCACCACAACAACTCTTCCAAACCTTTTCATTCTTCCTCAGACTTCCCATAGCTGCCTCTCCCACCACATTCTCTGCTGAAAATCTTGCCTTATATTTTACTGGAAAAACTGAGAAGGAAAATTTAATTGGGAAGGAAAGTGAGTTTCTGAGAAGTTAAATGACTTGGCCTAGATCACAAGTTGTCAAGTGATAAGAGTTGAACTTACCAGATCTTCTATCTGCAAGTTCAGCATTCTTTATATTGTGCCCCACTGCCCCATGTATGATTTGGCAAACCTTCAAGTTTAAAACATGCAAACAAACCTGCTATTTTAATAACTTTTTTAGCTGATGTACTAGATTAATTCAATACTCTGTCTTTCTATAATGTAGGGCCATATTCCATGAATTAGTCTCTAATATTTTCTGAGGTGATTTGATTAGCAAAAATATGGACAAAGATGGACATGTCTTCCTTCTGAAACACCCCCACTCTGCTGGCTCTCCCAGATGTGTAACACTTTTTCTCCTTCGATGCCATTCAAAATCGGTGGTGCCATGTGGATATTTCTCTAGGCCAGATGGTTTCAAGGAATTAGGAGCATATGGATGAAAAGTTTGAAATATTGCCAAAATGTTTTTGTAACATTGTTTTTAAGTGAGATACTGCTTTCCCAAAGAGGCTCGTTGTATCTACACTGTTTTCATAGCCTGAAGAGCTTCAGAGCTTTAGAAGTTGATTCTGCAGTTTTCTGACTACATCTGTAATGACCAGCCCTTTAACATCAAGAACTCTGCATTCCTCAAAAAAAAACAACATCCAAACACAGTAACCTTAAGAGGAGGACAAATTGAAATGTGTTGGAGAGACTGGGTGGTAAGATGGATTTGTTTATTCAGTGTTCCAACCAACTGGATTATTAACCATCCTTCTGGCTCTTCCTGCTGTTTCTAACTCTATGTATTTGTATAGGATGGTCAGAACTTATGCCTATAATGTACATTCTCCTCATCTACACAATGAAATCTATCTGTTCCTTCATGACTCATATAATGTTTACCTCCTCCATGAAAACTTCACTGATAGATCTAGCTTACTACGTTCTTTCTCTCCTCAAGTATTTTATATCAC
The DNA here is from genome assembly GCA_028646575.1 of Pseudocheirus occidentalis. Lineage (NCBI taxonomy): Eukaryota > Metazoa > Chordata > Mammalia > Diprotodontia > Pseudocheiridae > Pseudocheirus > Pseudocheirus occidentalis. Next base: position 4,864 of record JAQQSW010007027.1, on the reverse strand, counting down.
TTAGTCTAGACCTCATCTTTGGACCTAAAACAGTCTGACTTAGGTTAAAATTATTCAAATTCATTTTGTATCCAACCTAATAGACTATAAGCTTCTTGAGGGCAAGGACTATGTTTTTTGTCTTGACATTTACAAGACCTTTTTTTTACTGCCTTCCACATATACTAATACCTGAAGGAAATAGCAATGTTTCATTTCACACACCTTTAGGTGAATTCCCTAGACTGAGTAGATCATAAAACTGATCGGCTAACTCCCAGCACATTTCTGAGTACTTAGTGTTAGTATTACAAGAAACATCTGAACAAAAGTCTAATATGAGTCTGGCACAGTTGCCATGCTACCTTATATATATTCGACAGTGAATAGGTCTTTCTTGAATTGAAAAGAAATGTATGGTAACAAAACTTCCATCTACAAACTATGGCCCTTACAGCATAAAGAGAATGACAAACATTAGAGAGCATTTAGTTGTTCTAGAACCCATTCATATTTTACATTTGTCTCTACATCATTGAAAAGAAAATCCCTGTCCTCTCTGCTCACTTTCAACACCCTTCCCCCAGTTCACCATAACTTTATATTGTTCTTATTAATTTCTCCTGTTGTGCAGAGAATAAGAGCAAGGTGAGTCCTGGGTTCAAGATAAATTTAGGTTGTAGATTTATTGATTGAGCTCACGACTACCCGAGTGTATTCACTCAAATGAGTAGTAATCTTTGGGGGGTACAGATTTGATTATATAGGCTAAAACCACAAAAAACACAATCAGGGAGGAGAGCTAGCAAAAGCCATGATGTACAGAAGCAAAAAACAGCCATTTGTCAGACCTATAGCTCAGGGCTAAAGTGATAATGTGGCACAAGGGTATAAGGGTGCAACCTTCCTGTGTCATGGGGGTCCCTCCTAGAACAGGGTGGTGGATGATAATCAGTGCTTTCCAGAGCAGGGTGGAGAGTCATGGGGGTAAAGGGAGCTGGAATTCCCCAGAAAAGGCTAGGGTCATGTTCTGGATGAAGAGGGTGGAAGCCCTGCTTGGTCAACAAGACAGGACAAGGTGGTCCCTATATAAGATCCTTGCACCATAATGAACTTTATACATTATAATATCTCAAGCAGAATATATAAAATGCTGATTAAGAAAGGAGGGGTCAGGGAACTATTCCTTGAGCAATATGTTCAGACATGCCTTAAGCAGTTTTCAAGCTATAACAAAATGTAAAATAGAAATATAAAAGGGGCTTAATGGTGGGCCACATATCAGGTGCTGTGTGATGAACTGGGATTTGATTTTGTGTCCAACACTCCATGTAACATTTCCTTTAATATTCTGCTCCTACTGGCTCAACTTCTCAGATGTTTTACTATTTCTTACCTCTTGCAGCAATATGTAGTCATGGTCACACCTGACAATCAATACCACTTTAATGCACACATTGGTTCAAAATTAGGCTGAAATTTTTCCCCCTCTAAAATGAATTGCACAAAACCTTATTTCAGTCTTAAATCATTCTCTTTATTTCCAATGGATGGTGGATAGTATAATATATTTGAGAGAATGCTGGACCTCAATCATAAGATTTGGTTTTTTATATAAACTCTTAGACTTAGTAGGGGGTATATCCTTATGAAACCCAATGAGCTTTTCTGAGACCCAGTTTATTTACTTCTAAAATGAAAAAAATGCTACTTTAGTATCTTATAGAATTTCGTGTAATTGTGTCAGTATTACTACATGCACCTTTTCAAGGTTATGATTTTAGGAGGTAAAACATATTTTAGCTATCATTTATAGATGGATAAAAATGAAAACCACTAGACAAAAAAGAGTAATTCCCATAAAAATGTTATTTGATGATTGCGTATTGTTTGCAATAGTGTTCTCTGCTAGATTCAAAGTGTGTATCTGTCAATTCAGGTCATAGGGATCACTTATAGTCTAAGACTTAAAGAAAGCCCATGTAAAGAAAATTCTGTTCTCCTGCTCCACACTCTCCACCCAAAAGGAAATTTTTCATTGAGGTTTTATGATACAGGTTTTCACTTGTACTGCTAAGGATTTTGTAAACAAGCATGTAAAGGATAGCAATGTTCAGGAAGACCTAAAGCAGAAGCATAATTAGTCAATGGCAACATTATAAAGCAAAATGCCAATTTCAAAATTTAGTATTTCAGTCTTTTATTACTATTTCCTATATTTGTGGAGTGCCTGCTATTGCTCTTTTAACAGTGTTTCCATGCCCTCAATGTATCAATTTTTAGGCTCTCACCAAACATTCTCAGTGACTTCTTAACACATCTCCCTTTTCCACATCAAAATGACATTCCAGAAAAAAATTAACGATTTTTTTGTCTTTCCTGTCAAAAACTTTAAATCACTTTTTTCCCCTCTCAAAATTTAACGAGTGACCATTCCCTTCCTTCATGGTCTTTCTTTGCATAACACAACATTCCCTGAAATATTCTTCTACTTTACTGCCACTTTTTCTATCTTCTTTTCTAGGTCATTTACTGCTTTATTTCTTCATACTGTCCACTAAATATTAATTTCTCATAAGACCTTGTTCTTGGTCCTCTTCTCTTCTTTCTCTACTTCATTTCCACTGATTCAACAATCAGTTCTTTCACAGTCTTCTATATTTATGTTTCTAGCTCTTTTCTTTCTCTTGAGATACAGACTCACATTTCCAATGGACTGCCAAAAATCTCTACTTGGTTGTTCTAATGGATTCCCAGACACAACCTGGACAAAAAATAATGCTTTCATTTCTCTGATGCTATCATCTCTCTGAACTTGCCCCTCCTGTCCCAGTGATTCCCTAATTGCAATTAACTGCAGCTTCCTGTCTCTCAAACTCGACAATTCAAAGTTTCTGCCCTATAGTCAATCAGGTATGAATCCTATCATTTTTACCTTTCCAATATACAACAAAGAAGTATTATATTCCAAGTAGTAAAAAAAAAATATCACTCCTTTTACAATCTAAAAATAAGATTCAGGATCACTTTCTCTCCTACTGGGACTATTTCCCTAGCCTGTTAAAGGTTCTCTTTGCCTTCTCTCTTCCCTGACCTTCCTCTTCTCCCATCCATTTTGAGACAGCTAAATGGCACAGTAGATGTAGTGCTGGGTCTCGAGTCAGGAAGACCTGCATTCAAATGCAGTCCTAGACATTTAGTAGCTTTGTGATCTCAACCTAATGACTTAACTTCTATTTACCTCATTTTCTTTATCTGTAAAATAGGGGTAATAATAGCATGTTCCTCCCTTGGTTGTTCCAAGGATCAAAGGAGGTCATTGTTTTAAAGAGTTTAGTACACTGCCCGAGTCATAGTAAGTGCTTTACAAATGTAAGGTATTGTTTTCTTGTTCTACACTCACAGAACAATCTCCCCAAATCACTGTTCTAATCACAGGCAATAGGTTCCATATTTCTAAAAATTGGAGTTCTAATCTTTTGCTAAAATTGTCTTATAATCTAGCTCCAAGGTACCTTTTTCTGCCCATCGCCTACTGTTTGCTTTTATGTACTATGTACTACAGGCAGTCAATAATGATCCATTATCTGTACTTTTCTGCCTCTTTTCTTTTTCTCCTCCTATTTTAAAAATTATTATTTTCCCTTCACCTCATTATTTTTATGCTATTGAAACCTATCAAAATCGTACCTACGCTTCAAGGCCCAGCTCAAATACTACCTGTCTAGTAAAATCTTTCCTGATAACATTCATCATAGATTTCTCACTTCTGTATCCCTTATGGTACTGTGTTTATATCTCATGTTCTTATGGAATCTCGCTCTACTTTGTGTTACAGTTTATTGTGGAATTTGAAGGCAAGTCTTATTCATCTTAGTTGATTCCCTGTGCCCAGAACAGTGTTTAACCTACAGTGAGTATCCAGTATTTTTATTTGAATGAGAAATACCTTATTTTAATATTCTATCAATGGTCTTCTTTTTTGTTCAGAAGCTGATTCCCAATCTCTCAAAATAGCCATAGGAAAATGTTTATTTTTTTCTTAACCTAAGATTTTTATTTTAGGCCAAGATGGCAGCCTAGAAGCATCAAAGCACTGCAGCTCCCACACAAACACTCTAAAAACTCATAAAATGGGACTCTAAACAGATTTTCAAGCTCCAAAACTCTCCAAAAGACAGAAAACACATCTGTTGCTACAGGCAGCGCAGCAGGCAGGGCTCTTCTCAGCAATCTGGGAGCCACACCAAACCCCGGCTGGGTCAGGCCCCAGGGCATCAGGCAGGGAGCCGTGTCTATAGCAGAGCAGATTGCCTGCACTGGAGGCACAGTTACCACATTTATCAGGCCAGAAGGATAAAAAGGCTAAGAGAAAGATAAGTGGATTTTGCTAACTCGGGAGGAGGAGAGTGGGTCTGGCCAAACTGCTCCCAGGGCAAGGAAGTTGTGAGAGGCAGCTGTAGCAGCAGGAACAGCTGAAAGCAGCAGCGGCCTCCACTGGGCTGCTTCAGAGCCCTCGGGCCTGCAGATAACACGGGGGCTGAAGCGATCCATCAGGGCCAAGGGCTCTTGCGTTGAGCGGCCTGGATCTGGATCGTGGTCTTGAGTGGTGTTCCTGGGGTGCACTTTCAGTGAGCCAAAGCTGGAGAGGGGCTGCAGCATCCCACTAATATCTCCAGCAGCTGTGAAGGACCCAGCGAGTTGGGACACAGCTTTTCCCTTCCAGGAAGCAGAGTTCCACAGAGCTAAAAAACCAAGAAATTAATAGACTGGCCAACATGAGAAAAAGGAAGCAAGGTAGGAACAGTGGTAAAACTCTAGAATCATTTTTTTGTAGACAAAAAAGACCAAAGCATGGAGTGGGAGGAAGACAACTCAGTCAGAA
>JAQQSW010007026.1:0-13805 GCA_028646575.1 Pseudocheirus occidentalis | reverse complement strand
CAGGATGGAAGGAGATGCCTACATTCAGAAAAAGATCCAGAAAGATCAGAGTTTAAACGGAGACTGAAGCAATGCATGCTATCATTCTTTTCGATGTTTGGCTTTTGTTTCTCTTTTCTCATTGTTCACTCCATTGGCTATAACACATATACAACCAGACAATTGTACAATGTGAAGGAGTTTGCAGATCCTATACATGACTGTATGCCACCATGGGGGGGTTGGGTGGGGTATGGGGAAGAAGGGGAGAAAAATCTATAACTGAAGTGACTATGGAACAGAATCTTGTAACCTAAAAGTGAACAAACAAGTTAATTAAAAAAACTATTAAAAAATAAAATAAAATAAAATAAAATAAAATATCATCCCTTCCTATTCAATTGATCCTGTGCCCTCTGTCTTATGTATACATATATCCACATACTCACATATGTATTCATATGCATGTATACCCTCCTATATAGACATATATGTATACATATATATATATATATATATATATACGTTTATATTCCCTTCAACTATCCTCATACTGAGAAAAGTTTCATAAGTTACAATTATCATTTTTCCATGTTGGCATGTAAATAGTTCAACTTTGATAAGTTCCTTATGATTTCTTTTCCATGTTTACCTTCTTATGCTTCTTGTATTTCAATGTCAAATTTTCTATTCAGTTCTGGTTTTTTTATCAAGATTTCTTGAAAGTCCTCCATCTCATTGAATGACCATATTTTCCTCTGAAACATTATACTCAGTTTTGCTGGGTAGGTGATTCTTGGTTTTAATCCTAGCTCCCTTGATCTCCAGAATATTGTATTCCAGGATCTTCAGTTCCTTAATGTGGAAGCCACTAGATCCTGGGTTATCCTGAATGTGTTTCCACAGTATTCAAAGTGTTTCTTCTTGGCAGCTTGTAATATTTTCTTCTTGATCTGGGAACTCCAGAACCTGGCTATAACATTCCTAGGAGTTTTCTTTTTTGGGATCTTTTTCAAGAGAAGATTGGTAAATTCTTTCAAGTTCTATTTTGCCCTCTGATTCTAAAATATCAGAGAAATTTTCCTTGAGAATTTCTAGAAAGATGCTTTCTAGGTTCTTTTTTTGATCATGGCTTTCAGGTAGTCCAATAATTTTTAAATTGTCTCTCCTGGATCTGTTTTCCAAGTCAGTGGTTTTTTCAATGAGATAGTTCACATTGCCTTCTATTTTTTCATTTGTTTGGATCTGTTTAATAGTATCTTGATCATTTGCTTCCATTTGTTCCACTCTAATTCTGGAGGAATTATTCTCTTCAGAAAGCTTTTTCCATCTGGCAAATTCAACTTTTTAAGGCATTCTTCTCATTGGCTTTTTGGGCCTCTTTTGCCATTTGAGTTAATCTATTTTTTAAGCTGTAGTTTTCTTCAATCAGGTTGTTGACTCTCTTTTCATGATTTTCTTGCATCATTCTCATTTCTCTTCCCAATTTTTCCTCCACTTTTCTTAGTTGGTTTTAAAAATCCTTCTTAAGCTCCTCCCTGGCCTGTAACCAGTTTATATTTTTCTTGGAAGCTTTTGGTACAGGACTTCTGACTGTGTTTTCTTCCTCCTGTTCCATGCTTTGATCCTTTTTGTCCCCAGAAAAGGAATCTAAAGTTGGATTGCTGTGCTTACTTTGTTTCCTTTGCCAGTCAATTACTTGACTTTTTAGCCTCTGTCCTTCTTTAGCTTCTATAGGGGAGAGCTTTGTCCCAAATCACTGAAGTTTTTGCAGCTGCCAGAGCTATTAGGAGGCCACTGTGTCTGCAGCTCCCACCAGCTTTGGCTCACTGGTCACACACCTAAGGACCACCACCCGACCACACTCCTGATCCAGGCAGGTTAAGGCAAGAACACTTAGCCTCTGAATGGTCGCTTGGCCTCCATGCAATCTGCAGGCCAGGAGCTCTGAAGCAACCACATGGAGGCAGCTGCAGGATCGCCGCTTTCACTGCTTCTGGCTCTGGGGGCAGAGGATCGGACCTGATCCTCCGTCCCCCCTAAATTTAGCTGAGTTCCACTGACCTTTCACTTTATCTTTGGCATTTATGGTTTGATAATTCTGGAAACCACCACAGCTGCCAGTGATCCACTCTCCCAAATGCTCCAGCTAAGGCTTGTCTTGGCTGCCCTGGCACTAAAACCATAGAGGGGCTGGTCTTGGCTCCCAGCAAGCTGGGATGAACCCTTCCTGTCTGCCTGCCAGGCTGTGTTCAGCGGTGCTTTGTTTCTGTCACTCTCTGGGTGCTGGAGCTCTAAATTTTGTTTAGAGTCATATTTTATAGGTTTCTGAGTGAAGAGGTGTGAAGAGATTGTGGTGTCTGAGGGGGATGTCTGAGGGATGTCATCTAATCCCTCCTGGGTTCTTGTCTGGAAAAGAATTTCGCCAGGACCCAAGCTGCCTTTTGGCAAAGTTTCAAAGTTTATTGATGTGCTGGCTGAGTAGCAGGCAGGAGAAATAGGGGGACCTGCAAAATGCAGGGATCTAAGGTAGAGTTAGAAAGTTTTACGCTCTGCAGCAGGCAGGAAAAGGTTAAGGGAACCTGCTAAGAGCTGTGGCTTGAAGGGCAGTTCTTATAACCACAAAACTAAAACTGTCAGTCAAAGGTTAATTATGCTAACTAGATGGGCAAGGGTGGAGTTTGGGAGAAGTTTGGGAGGAGTTTAGGAGTGGTCAGTGCTTAAAGGGACATGCACTTTTTATATCAACTGCGCATGTGAATTGCCCATAATTCACTGGTAAATCCCCTTGGGGGGGGCTATAGGGAGGTGTGGTTTGGAGCTTGACACATCACTAGGTTACTTTTGGTCAAAGATGAATGAGGTATATCCAATATGGCTATTTGGAGGACAGGCTTGATTGTTTCCAAGTCTGGGAACTAGACTGATTAGGGATTCAGAAGGTACCATATTGAAACGGAGTTATCTCCCTGATAATGTTGCTCAAGGCTTTTGGGTGCAGCTGGCCACTTAGAACAAAGGGGCTATGCATTTCTCTAGACTAAAGAGTTTGTTTATGAAATACTTGGGTGATGTATTCATAGGGATGGCTATTGTTGCTAGGTAGACTGCTAGCTCAGGGGAAAAGACTTTTAGGCTAGGGGGAAGGGAAGCTGCAGTAATGCCTTTATGGCTGGGGGAAAGTGTGACTTTTACAACTTAATTGCACAGGTTTGTTACAAACTGATGTTACATATATAGGTACCCGAACACAAGTGAGATTTTACAAACTGAGGTTACAGACAAAAGCATCCTAGACCGCATCATGAGGTAGTTATGGGAGGAGCTCATGGAGTTCTGCTTCTGTGCGACCATCTTGATTCTGCCCCATCAACTCTGGATACTATTCTTATAGTATCATGTCTATTTAAAACCTGCTATTTAAAAAAATCTAAATTAGCTAGTGTACTGCATCCATATCAGTCTCTTCAGAAAACGCTCCTTTCCCTTCCTTATTGGATTCGCCTCTTTGTGCCTTGTATGCTTGTGTCTTCAGAATTTCATTCTTCAGAGTTTTCTGTGCCTCCTGGGTACTTCCCCTATAGAATTTTAGTCTGAGGCATCCTTTCTGTCCTTCTTTGAACCCTTTGAAATCTGTTTTGCAACTATGTTTTATTCACAAACTGTAAGATGGAGTGGTCTATCCCTTCGTCACCCACCCCCAAGGTTTTGATTTTTTTTTCCTGTTTTTCTTCCTTGTTAGTGAGAATTGGATTCAGAATAAAAATTTCCCTTGTAGGTTCATCTACCTTTTACATGCCTGAAGTTAATTTTATGATTAGTGAAGAAGTTAGCAGATGCTCTGATTTTGGTCAAGAAAGAGTTCTAGCAGATGTCCATATCACTATTTTATCATCTCTCCATGCCAGGCTTGCTGTCCATTTTCCACTCCTTAGCTTTTCAACAACCATTTGTTGAATATTTTACAATCAAGATTTTTTTCATTTTGAGTTTGGACGAAATGGCTGCTTAGATCCTTTTCTGCTTTCAGGTTCTGTGATTCTATGATCCTGATTGTATCTATGTGATCTGTGGTATACAGTGACAATGTTGCTGCTTTTTCTGTCCTGTTGATCTTCATTCAAATGTTCTCCAGGATATTCTGCATCTTCCTATCCTCAATTTCTGAATTTCCCTGTCTGAAAATTCTTTTTTTTTAATCAAAATTTTTTTCAAATAGCAAAAATCTGCCTTCTCGTTTTTTCCTTTCCTATCCCTAACCTCCCTTCCGCCATGTGAGAAAGAAAGAAAGAAAAAACAAACCCCTGGTAAAAGCATACATATACATATATACAAGTGGAATGAATTTCTGCATTGGCATGTCCAAAAAAATTATTTCTCACTTCATTCTCAGTCTTTCACCTCTTTATCAGGGGGTGGGTAGCACGAGGCTTCTAGAGATGTGGTTGGTCATTACATTGAACAGAATTCTTAAGTCTTTCAAAGTTTTTTGTTTTTACAATATTGTTGTCAGAACATTGTTGTTCTCCTGGTTTTGCTCACTTCACTTTGCAGTAATTCATATTCCCAGTTTTCTCTGAAGAAGTCGTTTTCATCATTTCTTACAGCATAAAAATTATCATATTACATTTATGTACCATAACTTGTTTAGTCAATTGATGAGCACCTCCTCAGGTTCCTGTTCTTTGTCACCTCAAAAAGAGTTGCTATAACTATTTTTGTGCTTTCTTAAATTTGTTTTGCTTAGAACTTATCTCTCCCTTAATCTGACCTCCCTTTAATTACCCCTTCTCCTATCTGCCCTTTGCCTCTTATTTTCTTGTTGAATGAAATATATTTTTATACTCAACTTTGTGTGTGTGCGTGCGTGTGTGTGTGTGTGTGTGTGTGTGTGTGTGTGACCAGTTCGACCAGTTCAGATGAAAATGAAGTTTGGCTATCAGTTTGAATAAACTTATTTGAATATTGTTATTGGTTGAATAAACTTCTATTTTTTTCTGCATCCCAATTATATGAGATAATTTACCCTAACTTTCCTTTCTCTCTCTCCCATCACCCAAGTGTATTTCTCTTCCTTTTTCTTTCTAGTCTTTTAAAAAGATCATCAAGATATGATACAGCTGTTCCCAGACCGTCTGTCTAATTATATTCCTTTTATGACCCTTGATGATGATAGGGTTATTTTATGATTTCTTGAAGTATGAGGTCTAGATGGGGTTTTTGTTGTTGTTACTGTTTTGGTCGTGACTTTTAGGTAGTCCTAATGATACAGAAATTATCTCTTCTCAATCTATATTCTAGGTCAGTTGTTTTCACCAGAAATATCTTATGTTGTTTGTTTTTTTTTCAGTCTTTTGACTTTATTTTACTATTTCTTGTCTCACACAGTCAAGTCATTGGCTCTGGTTTGATCCATTCCAATTTTCAGAGAGTTTGTTGCTTAAGCAAGGTTTTATATGTCTTGTGCCAAGTTGTTAATTCCCTTTGCAATTCTTTCACAGTTCTCTTTTCCAGTTTTTTTCCTCTAACTCTCTAATTTACAAAAAAACATTGTAAACTTTAAAAAATATATTGTTTCATTTCTTTCAGGAATTCTAGTTGAATTTGTGCCCAAAGTGTGTTTTTCTTTGAGGCTTTGCTTGTATATTTTTAAAAATCATCTTCTTCTTCTGGGTTTGATCTTGATTATCCTTATTAATAATAACAACAAAATACATTTATAAACAACATTTACATAGCGCTTTAAAGTTTACAAAGCATTTTACAAGTGTTTTTTTCATTTTATTCTTACAGCAACTCAGGGCAGGGTGTAGGTGCTACTGTTATTCTTGTTTTACAGATGAGAAAACTGGGGCAGACAGGTTAAATGACTTACCAAGGGTCACACAGCTAGTAAATGTCTGAACTGGATACAAATTCAGATCTTACTTACTCCAAGTTCTGTATTCTGTCTACTATGTCATCTCTCTTTTTAGAGTGAGATTTTTTTGTTTGTTTGCTCATTTTTCTAGCCTTCTTCTTATCTTCAGACTTAATAGGCAATAGGCCAGGCTCAGTGTCCTCTTAGAGGGAGTATCTGGGCTGGTTCTGCTGCTGTTTTCTTAGGGTATTGAGTGTTATTTTATTTTAGTAATCAGGGACAGCTCAGGCTTGGTACCTGCAAGCTTTCAGTGCTTCATAAGTGATCTGGTCCAGGGCAGAGTCTTATTGCTACCCGCCTTGATCTGAGCTCTACAAGTTTCTGACCTGAGTTTTGGTCTGAATGTTAGGCCTGTGTGGGTCTGCCACCTATGGAGTTTCAGTAGACTGCTGCTTGAATCAGCCACTATCTGGTTCAGAGTGAAAGAACTGTAGTTCTGCCTTTGGTTTGGGATTCTTGCCTTGGTTTTTTCCTCTGCCATATGGAATTTAGACCCTGTGCTCTACCCAGGGAGTTGGAGCCACACAGCTACTAATCACTTCTGAACTTGTTTCCTACTGGATACCCAAGATAGGGCCTACAACCACTCCTCACCCTGGAATGCTGCCACCCCTGCGCCAGGTCCCTTCCTCAGTCTGCCCTGGATCCATGATCCAGAACTGGGTAGTGAGCAATGGAGCTGCCAGTTGGCACCTGGTAGTGTACCCTATACAAGTTTAGGCTTCTCTCTGCCTCTTCACCCTGGTACATAGCCTCACCCTGTACTGGAATGCTCCCTGTGGCCTTTTCCTGGCCAGCCCCTGTCCCCAATGTCAGCAGACCTCTCTGTCTGTGTCACTCTGCCAGCCTGTGTTAGAAAAATGACTTGGGATCTTTTCTTGGATTTCTCAGTCAGAATTCAGTCTGGTGCATTTTGGGGGGAAGTTGTGGAGAAAGAGGAAGCTCGCTGTACTTCTTCCTGCTATGCTACCATCTCTGCCCACTTTGTCTCCAGAATATCCTCTTAATATGCAATGCTACTCGACCTCTCATTCACCTATTCAGTTTCTTTTGAATGTAGTATACATTTCCAGAGCTGTATTCCATCTCAGTGATACCTGGGAGGTCAATTTTCCCTCTTGGCATTAGAACTTCTAGTTCATCTTGCTTATTGCCTATACTTGCAACATTCTGTGTAATGCAATCACTAAAGCATTTATTAAGTGCCAGTTACCATACTAAGCGCTCTGATATAAAAACAAATGTGAATCAGTCTGTGTCCTCAAGGAGCATATATTCTACAGTTAAGGGCATGACTTTTACAACTAGTTCCTCTTTTGGATTTTGTCTCTTTTAAATTTCTGGGTATCTTCACTGCTGTTGCTATTCTTTTATATTATTCTGTTGGGATTAAATCTATTCTTTTTTTTTTTTTTTGCTTTTTGGAGGGCAGTTGGGGTTAAGTGACTTGCCCAAGGTCACACAGCTAGTTTTTGTGTTAAGTGTCTGAGGCCGGATTTGAACTCAGGTCCTCCTGACTCCAGGGCCGGTGCTCTATTCACTGCGCCATGTAGCCGCCCCTAAATCTATTAATACCTAGCTTTAGAGATATATACAAAGTCAGGTTTTTTTTTCCTTCTTCTTTTCATTTTAAAGCCAATTTGATTAGATTTGCAGCACACCAGGCAAATAAATGCCTTTCTAGGCATACTCCATCACTGGCTTCATGTACCATCATTCTTAGTTTTTGAACTGTGGGATCTAGAAATCCAAATTTTATCTTCAGATACCATCTTCTTAGACACATGTTCATTTCTGATTTAGCTTTTCTCTTCTGCATCCTTTAGGCCTTCTAGAGTCAAATGAGGTAATGTGCAGAAACCACCTTGTAAACTATAAAGTATTTTATAAATGTGGACTATTATTATCCTTGTGTGATTATTATAACACAGAGTGAAACTGAGGAACAGTTCTCTAGAGCCTTGCTTTCTAAAAACCCTTATCCACATTGGACCAAAAGATTTATGTGCCTACTATTCTATCATTTAACTCCTTTCAGTTGCACAAATGCATTTACTTTTTTTTTCTCTTGCATTTGCATTGCAAAAATTCTGTCTTGCTCTGGTCTTTTCTACAGATTAAAAGTTTCCTTTTTCTTCTGAATACACTTCTTGGACTTCTCTTAGCCCGTCATGTAGCCCATCTCTATTCTAGTCTCAGTTTTCTTCTGTTGACTCATATCTTCAGTGTCAGTTACCAGACTGGAACTTTGTACTAGGGCCCGGCTCTGCCCCTTCCCACACTCTTGGATTAAACGTATTTAGTCTTATACGTACTTTGTAGTCTGGATGCCACTGTCACTGCATTATTGAATGGGGTTCTTGTATCATTCCCTGTTTTCTACAATAATCTCTGACTTCTGCCTTCATTTCCAAATGGCCTAACTTGAGTGCTGACCTTGGATCTATCTTTGTCTTGTCCTCCCTAACAGGCACTTGACTTTCTCCTGATGTAGCCTTGATAGGTTCTAAGTGGATGTCTGAGATTGTGTTAGTTGAGCCTATTGAGGCCCTCTTCCTCAGCAGGATGTATGCGTTAGTGTTTTTTAAGTTCCTGAGGCATGCATGCAATGCCTGGTCTTTTCTCCTTGTCACCATCTCAGGGCTGGTTCTGTCCCCCTCTGCTGTTCTGACAAGCTAGGGCTGAGATCCACTCCGCCTTCCTCCACAGTTCCTCCAAAAAATGCACTGGACTGAATCCTGCTCAAGATCCCCATTTATGGGTTTATGTTAGCTTCTGCTTTTCTTGACATGTTCCCTCTCTAAGCATCTTCAAGCTTTTGCTACCTTCTTTAGTAGTCCTGGACTGCTTAGAGGAGCTTATGGTGTTTCTTTTTATTTTCTTACTCATTTATCATTCCTCTGATGATCTTTAAATTCTGTGCTGGGAGAATTTGATGGTAGGGCTAAGCTTCTTTAGTAACATTCATATGCCCCCTTTACCTAGTAGTCTGCCATTCTAAATGGCATTAGATAACTCTGAGAGGTAATAGAATCTATCTCCCTAGAGGTCTTTAAGGAAAGACTGGATGATTACTTGTTCAACTTAGACATAGAATGGATTCACCCATGTTTGGCATTCTTTCCTTCTTCATCACTGTCTCCTGGCTTCCCTGGCATCCTTCAAGTCTCAACTTCAGTCCCACCTTTTGCAAGAAGCCTCTTCCTGTCCTCCTTTTTCTTAGTGCCTTTTCCTTTCCTCTGAGACTGTCCTCAGTTTATCCTATTTGTATGTTGTTTGTATGTTCCATTTCTCATTAGAATGAGAGCTCCTTGAAGGCAAGAACCGTTTCTTTGTCTTTCTTTGTGTTTCTAAGAATTAGCAGGTTTCTGGCACCTAGTAGGTACTTAATAAATGCTTGTTGACTGACTGAATTCTTATTCAGATACACATTGCATTTCATTAGATGGCCTTTGAAGTGTTATCCACCTCTGAGATATTGTCATTCAAATTCTGACTTCTACATGGTTTGGGTGTTCTCGTGCTGTCAGATCAGACCCTTTAGGCTTAGCTGGCCGTTGTTCATATTTTCCCACTATGATGCTGCTAGCCGCCCTGTGCTCAACATTGATGGACTTTCTCCATTCCTGTCTACTTTAAACTCCTGCAGCTTCTCCTTCTTTTCCTAATATTTTTGGTCTTGATGCTACATATCTACCTTGGAGCATGTTCTCTGTCCCCACCACTAAGGAGATAAAAGATAAAACAGATGTTTTCTTTAGATTAGAAGGATGCTTAGAGATCGTGGATGGGGAGGAAGAGATATGGAACTGAGCAGAGATAAGTGTAAGTTTGAAAGAGAGAGAAAACAGGAATCAAATGGGGGTGTAGAAGTGAAATGGGAAAAGGTTAGTGCATAGGAAATTGTGTGTGCAGATATATGATAGATAAGAGAAGGTGAATAAATCATGAAGAGTGAAGAATGAAGGAGACAAAAAAAGTAGATTAATGGGTTCATAGTAGTGGGGTTAGAGTAGAAGAGAGAATTGAGGAGCTAGTGAATAGGAACATTTGATTAGTGGCATAACAGGATAACGATTAAGTTCTGTAACACCACAAATACATTGAAATTTAAAAGGGGGCAGCTGGGTGGTACAGTTGTAGAGTGCTGGAGGATCTGAGTTCAAATCTCACCCAGTGATCAGGCAAATCACTTAACTTCTGTCTCAGTTTTCTCATCTATAAAATGGGGATAATAATAGCACCTACCTCATAGGATTGTTGTGAGGATCAAATAAGATGACATTTGTAAAGTACTGAGCATAGTTCCTGGACCATTGTAACTGCTGAATAAATGTTAGCTATTATCAGAAAGAATGATTTACATTTTTTTCATAATCATTATAAGGTCCTATAATTGAGGTTAAATATAGATATCTGTTACCCCTACCAACAAGAATGGGCAAAAAGTAAAAATTAGATATGGTTTTATACCATTTATTAACATTTACATTTAAAAGGCAAACTAAGCTGCATTAACTTCTAACTACAGGAAGCAACTCATGGCTGTGGTAGTTTCAGTCTTATTTTGGAAATAAAAAGAATATTGTAATTACTGTTGAATGGAAACATTACTGTACTATAAAATTCAGAAAAGTGTGAGTGAACCATGAGTCATGGAGAAAAAGCCTGGCCTTTTCTTAAGCTGGAGGAGATAATGAGAAGCGAAATGAGTTCTTCATCCCTACACTTCTCAATGTGTTGACACTTGTCCTGCTCTGCCAGGACACTGCTCCTCCTTTCTCTACCTGTCCTTGTCCACTCTAGCTTTGAAAACCTTGCTCAGCACTTTCCTTACCCTGCTAGAAACTGGAGACTTGGCACATTTGGGACTTTAATAATCTGTTTTGTTCAAATGTTACTTTGTAGATGTTTTGAAATCTTTTTTCATTTGAATATATTCTTTCTCCCCAGATTATAAAATCTTTAGTGGGGATAAAGAACCATCTTTTTGCCCATTACAGTGGCCATTTCTCAAATGTTGCCTACCTCTTGAACAACCTCAAATTAGATGAATTTTCTCGTAGTAACTTAGAATTGGAAATGTATTGGATCTTTTAAAATAGTGCCACTCTTGTGAATTGCCCTGAGGCAATAGTAAAGGGAGGTTGTCTACTCATTCTGTGTCCTGAAGTCCCTCCTCCCAGCTGCCATCATCCCTTGGTTTTTCAGGTGAGAGCAGTTGGAAGAAAGTACTTTTTAGAATATCCTGGCAAGGTATGAGACAGGGGAAGACAAATCTTTATCAAAAGTAGCTTTTTATTCTTCTCAAATGGACCAACATATTATCCTACAGATTAAAAAAAATTGAAACAAATTTCTTTATTAAGTGCCTATTAAGTAGTAGGTAATAGGTTAGCCATTGGGATTAAAAAAAAAAAAGAATGAAATAGCCCCTGCCCTTAAAAAGCTTATATTCTACTTGGATACAGTGTGAACACAATAATTACACAAGCTAATGGGGCTTCTGGGGAAGGGGAGGAAGAAGGCACTAACACACCTGGAAGGATCAGGAAAGGGCTCTTGTAGGAGATATCCTTTGAATTGCGCTTTGAAAAAAAGTAGAGACTGTAAGAGTTGGAGGTGAAGAGGGAGATTAATTTAAACATTGTAGGCAGCCTGTGCAAAACTGAGAGAGAAGAGATGTGGGAAGGAACAAGATCAATTTCACTAACTGTGGGACACATGAAGGGAGTGACATATATAATAAGCTAGGAAAGGTGGGTCGGCTCCTGGTTGTGAAGGGCATACCACTATAAGTTTTAGAATCAAATTATTCTAAACCCTTTTGTCATTTTTATTTCACTCCTTTGGATTCATTCTGTGTTACCTGTTTTCTTAAATATGTATACTCTTGAAATCTATAACTGGAGAAATTCAAGTCATTCCTATTAAATTTCATGTGAAAAGGGGGCCTAGTAAAGTAATATAATTGAATGCCATCCTCTAAAAGATTAACCATCTTCTTCAAAACTTAACAGTAACTTCCATTTATGAATTATCTTCTCCAGGGTAATTAATGATGTCTCATTTTGGTTTTCTCTGCCAACAGAGGACAAGTGCTGGCAGGCCCTCCCAAACTGGAGAGGTTTTGGGTATAGGCCTAGGGATGGACTGCTGGCCAAGGACGAGTTTAACTCTGTTGAGGTAGGTTCAGCCATAGGTTGGCCTCAGAATGATACTTCTTCAGGTGTAGCAATTCTTGTAGAGTAGACCATTTACTAATTTATGGAGAAGCAGCAATCTACATTAATAGAGGCAGTTACCTTCATCAGTGAAATTATAATCCCTGCTGCTAACCTGTTTCACTCTCCAACTAATAATATCTTTAGGTGGAAAATGATGATTGGCACTGTTTTCATTTACAATTTTTTTCTTTTGTATTACAAGAGGAAAAAACTTGCTTTTCTTTTTTTAAACAATACAATTTCAATTTAATGGAAAAACATTAAAATGGCCTCAATCATTTTTCTTGCTTTGATCTGTAGAGACACTACATCATTGTGGATGAATTGATCTTTCTACTTCATGATATTCAAGTTTGGGGCATATATAGGACTCTATAATGCAGGTGCTTTGTGATCACCAGCTCCTATCAGTTTCTTTCTAGAATGCTTCAATGTACTTGTTCCCATTCTGAAACTGGATAGAATCTTAGTTTCCAGGAAACCAAATATTTGTCTTTTTAAATTCTTACAAATAAATAGTTAATGACATTTAATTACTGGACAAAATAATATTTGCCAAATTAAAAATTTTCAGTAAACACTAAATAGTTTTTGTAAAAATCTTTTAAAAGGTCTGCTTTTAATTTATTAAAACTGTCAGTGGCAATTAAAATCATACTATATTATGGAAATAGCAGTTTAACCTTATTTTTTGAAATTTTTATTAATAGATAAGCATTTGGGTTTTAGAGAGTTGTCTGAGGGTAGACTTATGTTGCTTACCCAGGGTCACAAAGATAGTTCCTATTAGAGATAAGAATTAAACCCAAGTTTTTCTTACTCTTGAGAACACTGTCTCTCAAATACAAAATATATTAAGAATACAAAATAATTTTCTGGGGAAAATTGATTGCCACAGTAGAAAAGTAGGGATCAGAATAAGCCTTTTGTAAGGAGGTAGCATTTAACCTGAGCCTTGAAGAAATTCTGTGGAGGTAAGAAAGGAATGTATTCTAAGCACATGGGAGAACCCAAAGTAAGCCAAGCACACAGAGACAAGAATAGAAAGTTGTGGATAGTGAACAATAATAGCAATAATCAATAATCACAATTTGATTAGAACACAGGATCATATGAAGGGGAGTAATATGTGCAATAGTCCTGGAAGGGTAGGGGCCATAGCTGAGTGGGAAGGGCTTTAATTGCTCTATAGAGGAATTTATGTTTTATCCTGTGAGCAACAGGGAGTTCCTGGAAGCACTTGAGCAGGGGAGTAGTATGCTTAGAGCTGTTAAGTGGGAATATCCCTTGGCAGCTGTGTGAAAGATGAATTAGAGGGGGCAGAGCCAAGATGGCGGCATAGAAGCAGCAAAGCACCACAGCTCCCACACAAACATGCTAAAAAACTCATAAAATGGGACTCTAAACAGATTTTCAAGCTCCAAAACTCTCCAAAAGACAGAAAACACATCTGTTGCTACAGGCAGCGCAGCAGGAGTGGCTCTTCGCAGCAGTCTGGGAGCCTTGGCCTAAACCCCGGCCGGGTTAGGCCCTCTGGCATCAGGCGGGGAGCTGCGTCTATAGTAGAGCAGATCAGCTGCACTGGAGGCACAGTTACTACATCTATCAGACCAGAAGAGAAAAAAAGGCTAAGAGAAAGGTCAGTGGATTTTGCTAACTTGGGAGGAGAAGGGCGGGTC
>JAQQSW010007025.1:0-13805 GCA_028646575.1 Pseudocheirus occidentalis | reverse complement strand
GGTAATGGTGAATGCTGAAAACCTGAGTTCAGATCACACATCTAACATTTACTTGCTGTGTAACCTAGGGAAAGGTAACAGACTTCCCTGTTCTTTAAGTAACTCTGTGCAGCTGAATTCCTCAGTTATAGAAGTATTAGAACCTACCTGGTAGAATCCTGCACTGAAAGTTTACCATGTTGATGACATGATAACCCCTTTCATGTATTCATGTCTCTGTTTTACACTACCATGTGTTGTTGGTTTTTAAGGGTCAGATAAACCAATACTCCTGAACTTTAATGAAGTCTCTTTCATTGTGGCAGTACCAACCAGGGAGTGCTCTTTTTATTGAAAGATAAGTATTTGAAAGCCTGTATGTCAAGGATCTGTAATATCATTGATTTATGAATTCCCCTTCGTGGGAGAACTCCTTCCACCAGAGCAAAGTGGCAGTCCATTTATAACTTAAAGTGTCAGAGGCTCAGAGAGTTTGCCTGTGTTGCCCAGCCTCATTCAACTAGTCAAGGCTGAAGCAGAATTTGAAAACAGGTTTTTTCAGACTTCCAGTTCAGCATCCTATACAGTGCTGACTCTCTTGAAAGAAAATGTAATCTTATTTAAGACATACATGGTGGGTATGCTATGTAACCTAAGGATTGGTCTGAAGTCACTATGATATTTGTGACTTCTTACAACACAAATATTCTGTCTAAATGAGTTTCCTGTCTTTATCATTTTTTCATTTAAAAGCTGACATTTATTTTGCCGAGGTGATTTTAACTTAGTGAGATATCTTGTTGAACAAGAGATAGGTATGACAACAAAATAAATGCCAGCTCCTAATGAAAATTCCTGTGTATAGCATGCTTTTGATGATAGGAAAGAGGGGATTAGAGAGAAGAGAGAAAGACAGACAACAAAAGGGTAGAAGAAAGAGAACCCCACAGATGGTGAGCCTATCAGGAAACTTTAAGTAAATTTTTGCTCCTCAAATGACTAAGTTAGCTTGTTTTCAACCTCTTAATAAAAAAAAAGTATAATAGGAGTTACTTGGGGATTTTATTAGATGTAGAGTGAAGCATAGTTCAAAACAAATTCCTGACCTCATTTGTCATGATTAAATCTTTTAAAGTATGAGATGAGATTCCCTTTCTAGGCATTATTTGTGAAAGTGATAGGATTCTGTCTGGGGCTCACCATTTGGTGACTTCTCTTAGGGAAATTCATCTTTCTGACAGCCTCCATCCTTCTTAATGCCAGGTATCAAAGACAACAGTATCACCTCACTTTTCAATTAAATATTTTGACTCACATTTGTGTAACTAAAAGGATTCAGCATCCTTTCTACTTTTCTTTTCCTGATCAAAATTCCTTCCTGGTATACTGGTCCATGTCTTACATTCTAATTTTGGACACAGTCCTACTCTCTTCTTTCAATAAGATTCCTCCTGATATCCTCCTGGCATATCTCCAGTACAGTATCTCCTGATACTCTTCTGGCATTTTTCCAGTACAGATGAAAACAGAAGCAGCCATCCGCAACAGATAATAGATAGTGTTATTTCCTAGGATTTGAAATTTTCTATACAGTGGGATTCTCTTTGACCAAAAAGAAAAAAAACCTTTCTCTTAATTGCTGCCAAGTTGATATAGCAGATGTGACATAAAAATGTCATGTTCATAATAAATGCTGTATCAATTATTTACACATTTTATCTTAACATTGAGTATTTCATGCTAATAATTATACATTTATTATTCCTCTGGGAACATGTTATCCTTCATATGCTACAGAAAGAAAGATAAGAATATAAATTTAAAACTCCTAAAATATAGCTTGCAAGTTTTAGAATTCACATTTTTTCTCAAAAATAATTCATAAGCCATGTTATTAAAAATCTCCAGCTCCCCCTTTCTTGTATGATTAAGAATAAAATCTCAACATTGCTCTATCTCTTTTGCATATTCTGAATAGGATGTAAAAAATACCTTCCATATTTGGGGGCTTCTGTTATTGTTAATTCTCAAAGATCATAGTCAACTAGCTGTAACAGCAATCAGTTTACTAAGTGCTGAATTATCTGCTAAACTGATTGCTGTTACACTAGTTCTTCTGATTAAGTGAAGTCAACAATGGATATATCTATACACACAGACATATATACATGTATTTGTGTATATATACTCATCCACTCAATCACACCCACACAGACACAAACATGAGCATACTTACTATGTTCAAGGAAATGTGCTGGTTTCCAGCAATATAAAAACGATTAAAAAGTTGCTACCCTTTAGAAACTTGCTTTTCACTAGAGAGATAAATGTCCATAAGAGTCAGAATGGGTTCTTTCCTCTTTCTCCAGAGAAATGCCTTTTCCTGTGAATGATTCAAAAACCTTCTCACACTTTAACGTGTATTATTAATCAGGCAGACAGCTCCTGGGTCATGTGCAATGCACTAGAGATACAAAGAAGATGAATTAATATGTTCAATAATGTAAAAATAATAATTTTTAAAATTGTACATTCTTATAGAATGTTTTCAATGAATACAACTGTATTTAAACACCTTGGTTTTCCAAAGAAATTATCCATAATTCGCTTTAGTAACTTAAGCAAAAAAAAAAGCATTAAAGAACCCAAATGGATATAAGAAAGTCTGTGTTCTGTTCCTAGGAAGTCACTCAGGGCCCCATCCAGGAACTTTTAAGTTATTATTTCAAACACAGCTCTATTAAACTTTATTATTTCATTTCCTAGTCTGTAGTATTTTGAAAGCAACAGATTTTAAAGGCTGTTTTCAGAATCCTTAGAGTTAATTCACTAACTACCAAGAGCATCAAGAAGTGGTCATTGGTAGCTGGAGACAGAAAAAAAGTATAAAAAAACCAAGAAGACAAAAAATGAAATGATCTGAGAACATTTAGTGTAAGGTTAAACAACCCTATACTTTTTAATGATTCTTGTATATTGTACCTAAGTTAAATAACTGACCTTATATCATTAAAAAGTTAATTTTCTTCAGTAGTATTCTCTCTTTTTAAGAAGCTGCAGATCTGGAGGGGGTAATGTGCTACCCTGGGAGTGACAGCACACCTCCCCCCTCACTCCTGTTCCAGACCACCAATCCTCTTTTCAAGTCTTGTCCTTTTAGTCATCATCTGGGAAAGCAACTCATGTCAAGAAGGGGTCAAATGCAGAGCAATTATTATCCACAGAGGAGACAAGCCAGGCTTGCTGAAGCAGTAAGGGAGACATGGGGAAGAAGTCAAACAATCATCACCACTTTGACCACCAACTTTTTTCAAACTCTACTGGAAATATCTCAAGATGCTGAACCGTTAAACCTTGGGGATAGCAATTCTTTCAGTTGTGTTTTCAACCATCATCTTGGGAAGTAAACCCAATGGATATGGCACTTAGCAACTGCTCCTGCAGGGCCTATAGTCATAGTTCCTAAAAGCCTAGAGAAGGAGGAAAACTCCTAGGAATGTTATAGCCAGGTTCCAGAGTCACCAGATCAAAGAGAAAATATTACAAGCTGCCAAGAAGAAACAGTTTAAATACTGTGGAAACACAATCAGGATAACCCAGGATGTAGCAGCTTCTACATTAAGGGATTGAAGGGCCTGGAATATGATATTCTGGAGATCAAGGGAGCTGGGATTAAAACCAAGAATCACCTACCCAGCAAAACTGAGTATAATGTTTCAGGGGAAAATATGGTCATTCAATGAGGTGGAAGACTTCCAAGCATTCTTGAGGAAAAAACCAGAACTGAACATATAATTTGACAATCAAACACAAGTAACATGAGAAGGTAAACATAGAAAAGAAATCATAAGGAACTTATCAAAGTTGAACTATTTACATGCCAACATAGCAAAATGAGAATTGTAACTTGTGAAACTTTTCTCAGTATGAGGATAGGTGAAGGTAATATAAATGTGTGTACACACACACACATATATGTGTGTATATATATGTATACATATACATATATCTATGTTGGAAGGTATATATGCATATGAATACATATGTGAATGCAGGTATTTATGTGTATGTAGACAGAGGGCATAGGATCAATTGAATAGGAAGGGGTGATATTTCAAAAGGTGTAATTAAGATGTGGGAGAGGAATAGAATCAGAGGAGACAAGGAGAGACAGAAAGGGATTAATCATCTTATATAAAAGTGGCAAGGGAAAACTGTTACAATGGAGGGAAAGAACAGGAAGGCAAAAGCAAATGGGTCAACCTTACTCTCATTGAATTTGGATTAGGGAGGGAATGATGTACACTCTAAATTGGGTATCTTGCCCTACAGAAGAGTAAGGGAGATGGGGATGAGAGGGAGGAGGATGGAGGGGAGTTCAGGGTGGGGGGGAGGGATATTAGAAACACACACTTCTGTAAAGGGACAGGGACAAAGCAGAGAATAGAACAAAGTTGGGGGAGGGATAGGAAGGAGGGAAATATAGTCAGTGTTACACAATGTGTTCATTGTGTAGATGTTCTGCAACTACACATGTATGGCCTGTATTGAATTACCTGACTTTTCAGTGGGGGTAGGTGACAAAGGAGGAATGGAAAGAATCTAGAATTTAAAGTTCTAAAATTAAAATATATATATATATATATATATATATATATATATATATATACTCATTGGGGGAGGGGCTATACAGTGGGATTGCTATTTTGGGGTGGTGGGTGGGGAAGTGACGGGGACAAAATTTGTAACTCAAAATCTTGTGGAAATCAATGATGTAAGCCAAAAAAAAAGAAATCTAAGCTACCATAATGTTTTATTGCACGGTATCTTTGAGTGTCTTGTCTTGAAAAATTCCTTGTGCAGTTGCAAACTTTTCATATTAAAATGTAAGTTTCTTAAAACCAAGGATATTCCTATGTCTTGTTTGGCATCCCATTGAGCACCTGATAGGTGTTCAGTAAGTATTAACCAAAAATATTAGCAATCCATTTCTCTGCTAATTAAGCATTAACTATTCCTTTCTTCTTTTTCCGGTGTCATACAGAAATTCTTCACTGCTATGCTAGTAGTTTCACAAATATTTGAATGTGTATGATTGGAGAATATTTACCTTATTTGTAAAAAATGAAGCTCCTTTTGCTTTGCACATACAAAATTGGTTCATTAGAGAGGGGAAGGGATTATTGTACTCCAAGAATATTCCTCATCATACTGATGAACCTGCAGTACACATTTCCTCAACTCATCAGTGGTGTCATGTTCCATACTCTGATTATGGTTAGGGGAGTGTTTTCCATAATCACAAACACTTGTAAAAATATTCAAAGGGATTTGATAATGAAGGCAGTATCCAATTCAGACAGCAATAGAATATTCTTCAGGTTTTATTAATGTTTGAGCACCTAAAACTATCCTAGGAGATTGTACAACTTAGTTGCCAGAATCAATTTGACTCTCAAGACTTTCTTCAAACTTGATCAAACTTTGATCACTATACCTTAATTTTCTGAATTATGTAGGGGATGGGAATTATTTGGAAGACACTTAACTCTACTGATTAAGCTTGACTTATAATTTATAGCTCAGTCATTTTCCAGAATATTTATATTTCACTAAAATCTAACACATAAATGCTCAGATTGTTATGGGGAAAGCAGACTGTTGGACAGACAATTAATTTCACTATGTTGTTATTGTCACTTGTAATTGTCCTCCTGAAGAGGACCAAATCATTTTCAGATTGTTGGATGCTGATGGATTTCAAACATTAACTTTCATAAGGACGGTAATATTTATTTGTTTTTGAAAAGTAAAATGACTGACCTATGTAATGGTACAAAATGTAAATAATGAGAGACTTTTTTCTATCCAAATTACATTTATAATAAAACAGCGGTCTCATTTTTGTTCTGTGTGTCCGTGGCCAGCTACGTACATATACATACACACATTACACATATGTAAACATAAATACATGAGCAGGTTTTCTTTGTAGGATGATTGGAATCATAGATGAAGATGTTTAGAGGTCATAACTGCCTCATTTTACACCTGGTCAAAGTGAGTCTCAGAGATATTAAATGATTTTCCTAAGGTTATACAGCTAATAGGTGGTAGAAGGAAGTTGGACTCAGGTCCTCAGTCTTCAAATCTAGTGATCTCTCAACTGTTCCACACAATTAATAAAGATGATTTTCAATGCTTTTGTATACATGAATCCATTTGAGTTCTCTCTTTTCCTACCACTGGCTATCCGTTGCTTACTGCTGGGAGATGAAGCAGTGCTGGCTGGGTGTGAGCCATAGTGAGAGGGCCAGATTTACTGGATGTAGACTGGTTCCCATGGGGAAAAGCCTTCTTTCCTGGAAAGGTGGGTATGCTGGGGAGAGGAGATAGCCTAGTTAACAGAAGAGAGTACCCTGTGCCAAGTCCTTAGTTCTGATTTCAGAGAGAAATCATGTGTTCAAAGAACTCTGCTCAGGTCAGTGCTCCACTTGAGGCCCCGTACATTTTTCTAATTCATAAATGACTGCAGAATCAAAATAGAACTTCTCTCCTGCTGGGTTATTGGCAGAGAATAAGGACTTCATGGAGGGAGGAAGTGTTAGAGCATGTTCCAAAGGGCTAGTTACAAAGTCTCAGGCAGCTTTCTAGGCGATCCATGCCCATTGCCTGATTGCTCACAATCTCTGCAACCCTATTATGCCACTCTTTATTCAGACAAGAGGATTTCTCTTTTGCAATGTAAACATTTTTGGTGTTGACATTTTGTCACCTTCTCTCTATATCCAGCAATGAAAAAAGAAATATCTTGGGAAATAGGAGATTAGTATTTAGCAATACTATCGAACTATATAGTGTGGGCCTATCAGGGCAGAGTCTCATTCTTTGGAAATCCCATTTTGATTAATATAGTGCATCCAAGCCATTCATTTTACTGCCTTGGAAATTTGTTTAGTGGAGAAAAATATATTTATGCATAAGTCAAGAGAATCAAAACATACCATTTGGGCATTTTCATCTTGTCTTATCAGATGACTGCCTAAGTAAGCACTGCAGCAACTAGAGGTCCAAGTATTTAATTAGCATAAAGATAGCTTTAGCAGTATTGTGGTTTGCATATTCCACTTTAATGTGTTAACAGTTGACATGTAACTAATGAGCTATCAGACCAAAAGCCCAGGCATTCCTATTTAGATAAATGTGAAAATTCTTTAATAACCAAGATCTAGTTAGCTGTTGCAATGTGCTGGTATATAAACAAGGAATGGTGATACTGTTTTTGATGGAAAATTCATTTTAGGTCCAATCTAGCGGTAATGGAGTCTTTCTGAACTTCAGACGTCTTATTTGCATGGTAGCACTGGGAGCTAGTTGTGTCTTTATGTACACCCAAAGAGTAGTAACATCCTAGTAACAATCATGAATACTGATAGAATATTTATATGCAGTTTCATAGTATATTTTATTACCTTATCCTCACCACAATCATTGGAAATAGGTTAATAATGCAATTCCTCTTTTACAGATGAGGACATTGTGCAAGACAGAAGTCAATGTAGATTTTCCAAGCTTACAAATAAAGTTAGTGGTAAATCTTGGCTTAGGCAAAGCTTTAAGAAGCTGGTAGATGTGTCAGGGAGAGAGAGCAGACTCTAGAGAGTAGTTGGGATAGAGAAAACTGTCAAATGCCTTTCTTTCTTTTCTTTCTTCTACCAGAACTCCATCTTTCTTTCCCATTTACTTCCTTTCTTCTTTAGTTTTCCCTTTCCTTTCCTTCCCCTGCAGTTTTATTGATGCTTTTTAATATTTTGCATCCCAGTCATTTCCCAATAATCTTCCACTTCCTTGTCCTTTCTCGCCAACCTTCTGTTGTAAGAAAAAAAAATAGTTAAGAAAATTGGATGGAGAAGGTGACTGCTCCTGCCAATGTAGCATTCCCATTCACTCACCAATCAATCTCATTATCTTTTGAAGACTGGGACCAAAGCTGTTCCTCATATTCAATTTGACATATAAGATAATCATATAATCCTAGAGTAGCTAGATGGTATAAAGGATAGAGTGCCAGATCGGGAGGCAGTGAGACTCCTCTTCCTGAGTTCAAAATCAGGCCTCAGACACTAAAGAATTGTGTGATCCTGGGCAAGTCATAATGCCCTACTTGCTTCATGTATAAAAGGAGCTGGAGAAAAAGATGGCAAACCACTCCAGTATCTTTGCCAAGAAAACTTCAAATAAAGCTATAAAGTGTCAGACCCAACCTAAATGACAAAACAACAACAAAATCAAATGCTATCTTTCCCCTCACCTTTTCCATATTTGGTTTTTAATTCACTGCTGAGCCCTCTGGAACTAGGCCACCCAGTATCCCAGCTGTGGTCCTCTGGCTAGTTGAGGAAACAGAGAACATGCATTGTAAATACCCTCTAAGACAGTGGTTCTCAACCTTCCTAATGATGCTATCCTTTAATACTCATATGTGGGTGTATCTGTATGTTGGTGGATTCACCAGGAGATGGATAGAGGAGTGGTGCCTCGGTTCCTAAGACCATGGGAAATATGTGTTTTCCCATGGTCTTAGGCTACCCCTGTGAAAGGGTCATTTGACCCCCAAAGGGGTCGTGACCCACAGTTTGAGAAGTGCTGCTCTAGAATCTATTTTCTGTTGTTGATAAAGAGAAGAGATTTTACTACTATATAAACTTAGATGCTAGAAAGAAAAGTTGTGGGGTATAATATACAATTTAGAAGGTTTAAATCACCCACAATTAGAAATGGTACATTTTTTAAAATGAATAAAACTGTTAATCGAAAAAATAAAGTGAAGGGAACCAAAATGGCTGCATAGAAGCAGAAAAATGCCATAGCTTGTACATATACATGTCAAATACCCATGAAATATGACTCTAAACAAATTTTAGGACGCCCAAACTCACAGAAAAATACAGAAAAGCACATCTCCTGCTGAAGGCAATTTGGCAAGAAGGGCTCATTGCAGCACGCTAGGAGCCAAAACCAGCCCAGCCTGCAACCACGGCATGGCTCCAGGGCAGCCAGGACAAGCCAAAACTGGAGCCTTCAGGAGAGTGGATCAGCAGCAGCTGTGGCAGTTTCCAGAATTATTAAGCCATAAGAAATAAGGACTAAGTGAAAGGTCAGTGGAACTCAGCTAAATTTGGGGGAGAAAAGCCAGTCTGGCCAAACTGCCTACAGGGCAAGGAAATGGCAGAAGCCAAGGCCCTGCAGCTGCCTCCATGTGGCTGCTTCTGAGCTCTCAGCCTGCAGACTGCAGTGGGGGCAAGTCATCATTCAGAGGCTAAGCCCACTTGTGTTGAGTGGCCTGGATCCAGATTGTTGTCTCGGGCGTTGGCCCTGGGGTGTGTTTTCAGTGAGCCAAAGCTAGTGGGGGCTGAAGCAGCCTCTAATAGCTCTGGCAGCTGTGAAAACCCTAGTGATTTGGGACAGAGCTTTCCCCTCTGGAAGCAGAGTTCCACAGAGCTAAAAAGACAAGTAATTCACTGGTAACACGAGAAGGCGACAAAGTTAGAACAGCAATCAAACTTTAGAATCCTTTTTTGGGGACAAAAAGGATCAAAGCATGGAATGGGAGGAAGACAACACAGTCAGAACTCCCACACCAAAAGCTTCCAAGAAACATGAAGACTGCCTACAAGCCATAGATCAACTTAAGAAGGATTTTGAAAACCAAATAAGAGAAGTGGATGAAAAATCGGGAAGAGAAATGAGAATGATGCAAGAAAATTATGAAAAGAGAGTCAACAACCTGACTGAAGAAAATAACACCTTAAAGAACAGATTAACTCAAATGGCCAAAGAGGTTCAAAAAGCCAATGACGAGAAGAATGCCTTAAAAAGTCAAATTTGCCAAATGGAAAAAGAATCTCAAAAGCTCTCTGAAGAGAATAATTCCTTCAGAAGTAGAGTGGAGCTAATGGAAGCAAATGGCTTTATGAGAAACCAAGATACTATTAAACAGATTCAAAGAAATGAGAAAACAAAAGGCAATGTGAAATATCTCCTTAAAAAAAACTACTGACCTGGAAAATAGATCCAGGAGAGATCATTTAAAATTTTTGGACTACCTGAAAGCCATGATTAAAAAAAAGAACTTAGAAAGCATCCTTCAAGAAATTCTCAAGAAAAATTGCCCTTATGTTTTAGAGCCCGAGGGCAAAATAGAACTTGAAAGAATTCACTGATCACCTCTTGAAAAAGATCCCCAAAAGAAAACTCCTAGGAATGTTATAGCCAGGTTCCAGAGTGCTCAGATCAAGGAGAAAATATTACAGGCTGCCAAGAAGAAGCAATTTGAATACTGTGGAAACACAATTAGGATAACCCAGGATCGGGCTGCTTCTACACTGAGGGATTAAAGGGTCTGGAATATGATATTCCAGAGATCAAGGGAGCTAGGATTAAAACCAAGAATCACCTACCCAGCAAAATTTTGTAAAATCTTCCAGGAGAAAATATGGTCATTCAGTGAGGTGGAGGACTTTCAAACATTCTTGCTGAAAAAAAACCAGAACTGAAAAGAAAATTTGACACTCAAATATAAGAAGAATGAAAAGGTAAGCTTGGAAAAGAAATCATAAGGAACTTATCAAAGTTGAACTATTTGCATGCCAACATGGAAAAACAACAATTGCAACTTATGAAACTTTTCTCAGCATGAGGATAGGTGATGGGAATACAAATGTGTATACATACACATATGTCTATATAGAAGGCTATATATATGCGTATGAATACATATCTGAGTATGTGTATATATGTGTACATAGAGGGAACAGGATGACTTTAATAGGAAGGGATGCTACTTTAAAAGGTGAAATTCTGAGGTGAGAGAGGATTATAATGAGAGGAGACAGGGGAGGCAGAATGGGTTAAATCATCTCATATAGAAGAGGCTAGGGATGATTGTTACAATGGAGGGGAAGAACAGGAAGACAAAAGGGAAAGAGTCAACCTTACTCTCATTGAATTTGGCTTAGGGAAGGAATGACATAAACTCTAAACTGGGTATCTTGTCACACAGGAGAATAGGGGGATGGGGATGAGAGGTAGGATGACAGAGGGGAGGGCAGGGTGCGGGGGAGTGTTGCTGGAAGTACACACGTCTGTAGAAGGACAGTGACAGGGTAGAGAATAGAACAAGGCGGGGCACCAGATAGGAAGGAGGGACATATAATCAGTCTCTCACAATATGTCCACTGTGGAGATGTTCTGCCTAGTTACACATGTACAGACTGTATTGGATTGCTTGTCCTTCCAGTGGGGATGGTTGACGAGGGAGGAAGGGAAAGAATCTAGAATTTAAAGTTCTATAACCAAATGTTAAATAAACAAACAAACAAACAAACAAATATATACATATAATTATTATTAACTACATGCAACTGGGAATTTAGATATACAGGAACTGGGGTAGGGAGACCCTCCCTGTCCTACTGGAAAGTTAGAGGGGCAATTGAGAAGGACATAGGAAAGAGCATAGGAGGGGCTTTACAGTGGGATTGCTCTTTGAGGGTGGTGGGTAGGGGAAAGATGGGGAGAAAATTTGTAACTCAAAATCTTACAGAAATGAGTGATATAAACAAGAAAATAAATAAATAAATTTTAATTGAAAAAAGAAAGTGAGGCAAATGGTGAGGGACCTTACTTAGACATAAATTTGTGTCTCTTTAAACAGGTTTATGTTTGACAAGCAAATTAGTTACTCTCTGAAAAGAAGTAGAGTTTCACCTAGTGCCATCAAATTACAAAAGGATCCTGCCAACTGGAATGTTATATGCCAGACTACCAAATGGAAGAATTTAGGAAATTGTGAGGCCTTACATAATACATATGATTCAATGGTCAGAAAAACAGGTTTTTTTTCTAAGTTGGTATGATTCTTCACCAGTAATAATGCAGCGGTAATGCACACATGTGGTTTGATGTCGTGTAACATTTTACCTAATGTTCCTTTGTGTTTTGTTTTTTCTTCTTGGGCCCTAGCAAATTATACCATGTGTAACTTCGAGTCTGATTTTTGTGACTGGAAACCATTATGGACAAAGGAGTCACCCTGGAAAATATCAAAAGAATTGCCTTCTATAGAAATCCCTCTTCCTCATACAGATCACACAACTAACAGTGAATATGGTAGGACTTTTACATTTTTTTTTCTTACACTGAAGTGAAAGTTTTGTGAGAATTGTTGTATTGAACATTTTTGTCACGTGTATGCAAAATCATGGTGGAATAGTGGTCCAGTCTTGGGATCAAGAAAATCTGCCTGTAAATGTGCTTCTCCACATTCATGAAAATCACAAATCCTACATATATTCAAGTATTTCACCGTTGGAACTATTTAAATTCTATCTTGGTTCCTCTGGCTTCCTTAATTGATCTATGCAGGTACCAATAAACATATGAGCATACATCCCCTGTTTTTCCTTTGATATGTTTCCCTCAATATATAGATTTTAATTAGAGAGAAGTGTAATCTGTCTCTTTTTTCAACTTCTAAAACTTATCTTTTTTGTTTGTTTGTTTTTTGCTTTTTGGAGGGCATTTGGGGTTAAGTGACTTGCCCAAGGTCACACGGCTACTTTTTGTGTTAAGTGTTTGAGGCTGGATTTGAACTCAAGTCCTCCTGGCTCCATGGCCGGTGCTCTATTCACTGCGCCACTTAGCCACCCCTCAACTTCTAAAACTTAAAGAAAACTTAATGCAGACAAAGCTGCTATTAAAATTCTACCTAGTAGCCTCAAATTAGGAGATTTTGTTGAGGCTGTTTTACAGAGCTACTCCAATCATATAAAAAAACAAAGAAAAACAAAACAAAACAAAAAATCTTCCTGTGCAAATAGAGAGCAATATTTTAGTGCCATCCATGTAGCCAGTCTTCAAATACTGGGCCGTAATTAAGCTGCTTTTCATCTTTTCCCTTTTTTGAGCAAGCTTAACTCCTTTTAATCTGCTTAGCTTCACTAATTATATAATTTTTTCCATATCCCTCTAAAATGCTCTATTTAGCACCTTGAAAGAAGCCCACCAAATAAAAGAAATGATTGCTTAAACATCCCAAGATCTTGTTCCCTTTTGAAAAATAATGACACCAAAGTATAAGTTTTTTGAGGTTGTGGTTCACTGACCTCCAAAAGTCCTTGTTCCTGCTTAACATCATCCTGACTTATTTTTCTTTGGTGATTTCTAAAGAAGAATACCAAAGAATAGCAGTTTTGATCCTGACATTCATAGCAGTCACTAGATTCTTTGACCTTTAATCTGTTAGACAAACCTCTTAAACTCAGTTAATTATGTCATCACAGAATAAGCCCTTTGTCTTTATTTTGGTGCTAATAAGATTCATCTTGGCACTAAGATTTTGTGCTGGTGATAGTGGTGTTAAGAAGGTGGAGACAGAGGCAAGGCTACTAATATTTGGAAATCGATGTGAGAAGAACATTTTATTAAGAACCACACATTGTCTACTTGAAGGAATTGTTTTTATCTATTAAAATGTAATGAATCTTACAAACTCTTTGGTCTGAGGGGTGATTGGGGACTACCTAGCTTCTTTGCCTTCTCCTTCAGATTACCCCCATTTATCTTATGTGTGTATACTTGTTTGTGTTGTCTCTTCTATCAGAATGTACTACTCCTAGGTCCAGGGTCCATGTTTTTGTTTGTCTTTGTGTTCCCAGTATTTAGCACAGTGTCTGGCCCATAGGAAATACTTTTAAAAAGTCTGACAGCCTGGTATTTGTGGACTTTTCAGCATAAAGTGAATAAAAAGAAGAAATGGAGAGAAT
>JAQQSW010007024.1:0-13805 GCA_028646575.1 Pseudocheirus occidentalis | reverse complement strand
CCATTTTGTCTATCCCTGTCTCCTCTCATTCTAGTCCTCTCCCACCTCAGAATTTGCCTTTTAAAGTATCATCCCTTCATATTCAATTGATCCTATGCCCTCTATAAACCCATATATACACATGCTCAGATATGTATTCATATGCATATATAGCTTCCTATATAGACATATGTGTGAGTATATATATATATATATATATATATATATATATATATATATATATGTATGTATATGTGTGTGTATCCATTTGTATTCCCTTCACCTATCCTCATGCTAAGAAAACTTGCATAAGTTACAATTATCATTATTCCATATTGGCATGTAAACAACTCAAATTTGATAAGTTCCTTATGATTTCTTTCCCATGTTTACCTTCTCATGCTTCTCGTGTTTGATTTCCAAATTTTCTGTTCAGTTCTGGTTTTTTCAGCAAGAATGCTTGAAAGTCCTCCACCTCATTGAATGACCATATTTTCCCCTGGAATAATATGCTCAGTTTTCTCGGGTAGTTGATTCTTGGTTTTAATCCCAGCTCCCTTAATCTTCAAAATATCTTATTCCAGGCCCTTTTATCCCTCAGTGTAGAAGCTGCCAGATCTTGGGTTATCCTGATAGTGCTTCTGCCGTATTCAAATGTTTTTCTCTTGGCAGCCTGTAATATTTTCTCCTTTAGCTGTGTGTTCTGGAACCTGGCAATAACATTTCTAAGAGTCTTCTTTTGGGTATCTTTTTGAAGAGGTGATTGGTGAATTCTTTCAAGTTATATTTTGCCCTCTGTCTCTAAAACATCAGGGCAATTTTCTTTGAGGATTTCTTGAAGGATGCTTTCCAAGTTCTTTTTCTGGTCATCGGTTTCAGGTAGACCAATAATTTTCAGATTGTCTCTCCTGGATCTATTTTCCAGGTCAGTGGTTTTTCAAGGAGATATTTCACATTGCTTTCTATTTTTTCACTTCTTTGTAACTATTTAATAGTATCATGGTTTCTCATAAAGTCATTAGCTTCCGCTTGCTCCACTCTAATTCTGAAGGAATTACTCTCTTCAGAATGCTTTTGAGATTCTTTTTCCATCTGGTAAATTCAACTTATTAAGGCATTCTTCTCCTCACTGGCTTTCTGGGCCTCTTTTGCCATTTGATTTAATCCATTTTTTTTAAATGTTGTTTTCTTCAGTGAGGTTGTTGACTCTTTTTTCATGGTTTTCTCACATCATTCTCAATATATTGTTTACAATAAATGCATTTGGAAGTAGAGGGATACACACAGAGTAAAGATAAAAAGTTGGAGCTGAATATATTGTGATTCAGTTGATGAAAAAAGAAAGGAAAAGAAAAGAAAAAAGAAAAGAAAAGAAAAGAGAAGAGAAGAGAAAAGAAAAGAAAAGTAAAAAGAAAAGAGAAGGGATTGGAAGGGAAGTGAAGAGAAGGGAAGGGAAGGAAGAGGGGAAGGGAAGGGAAGCAATTCTGTTCTTAGACAAATCAAAAACAAAAATAAATCAAAGATAAAAGATAAGGAAGGAAACTACATCCTGCTAACAGACCCCATAAATAATGAAGTAATATAACTACTAAATGTAGGTGTACCAAGTGGTATAATATCCAAATTCTTAAAGAAGTTAAGGTCGTTACAGGAAGAAATAAACAACAAAACTATACTGGTGCAGGCACTCCACCTCCTCCTCTTAGAACAAGAAAAAATTAACCACAAGATAAGCAAGAAAGAAAATGAAGATATGAATAGCATTTTAGAAAACTTAGATATGGTTGACCTCTGGAGAAAATTGGGGATAGAAAGGAGTAAATCTTTTTCTCAGTGGTATATGGAATCTATACAAAAATTGGCCAAGTATTAGGGAATAAAAACCTCACAATATGATGCAGAAAGGCAAATATATTACACGCATCCTTTTCAGATCATAATGCAATAAAAATTATATGTAGTAAAGGGCCAGGGAAAGATGAAAAATTCATTAAAAACTAAACAATCTAATCCTAAAGAATGAGTGAGTCAAACAAGAAATCATAGAAACAACCAATAACTTCATCAAAGAGAAAGACAATAATGAGACAATATAACAAAATTTATAGGATGTAGCAAAGCAATTCCTAGGTGAAGTGTTATAACTATAAATACTTGCATAAATAAAATAGAGAAAGAAGAGATCAATTAATTGGATGTGCGACTAAAAAAGTTAGTAAAAGAACAAATTAAAATCACTAATTAAATGAAAATTTGAAATTATGGAAATAAAAAAAGAGATTAAGAAAATTGAAATTAAGAAAACTATTGAACTAATTAATATATATAAGAGCTGGTTTTATGAAGGAAAATAATAAAATAGATTAACTTTGGTTAATCTGAATAAAAAAAGGAAAGAAGTAAACCAAGTTACCAGCATAAAAAAGGGAAAGTATGAATTCACCAACAATGAAGAGGAAATCTGAACACTAATTAGGAGCTACTTTCCCCAACTTTATGCCAACTAATTCTATAAACTTAGTGAAATAGATGAGTATTTATTTAAAAAAAATTAATCATCCAGATTAACAGAAGAGGAAATAAGATACTTAAGTAATCCCATTTCAGAAAAAGAAACTGAACAAGTCAACAATCAACTTTCTAAGAAAAAAATCTCCAGATCTGGATGAATTTACAAACCAAAAATTTCTATCAAACATTTAAAGAACAATTAATTCCAATATTATATAAACAATTTGGGAAAATAGGAGAAGTGCTGCCCAGTTCTTTTTGTGCTACAAATATGGTGCTAAAACCTAAACCAGGAAGAGTCAAAACAGAGAAAGAAAATTATAGACAAATTTCCCTAATGAATACATATGCTAATATTTTAAACAAAATATTACCAAAGAGATAACAGCATCTTATCTTGAGGATAAAACACCATGAGCAGGTAGGATTTATTATACCAGGAATGCAGTGCTGGTCCAATATTGGGTACCAATATTGACTGAAATGAGCAGAAATAGGAGTACACTGTAAACAGTAACAGGTACATTGTACAATGAATGACTGACAGACCTAACTCTTCTCAGCAATGCAGGGATCTAGGATAAGTCCAAAAGACTCACTATGGAAAAGGCTTGCCACATCCAGAGGGAGAATTTTGGAGTCTGAACGCAGATGGAAGCAAACTATTTGCTCTACTTTTGTTGTGGTTGATGATTTTTTATTTCTTCTTTTTCATTGTTCCTCCCATTAATTCTAATTCATTTTTGCATCATGACTAATGTGAAAACATGTTTAATATGAATGCACAAGTAGAGCCTATATCAGATTGCACCCTGTCTTGGGTAGTGGGGAGGGAGGATGGGGAAGAAAATTCAAAACTCAAAATCTTTTGGAAGTGAATGTTGTAAACTAAAACTAAATAAATTAGAGTAAAAATATTTATTGACAGCACAAAAGAAAGAGGTATATATACCAGAGAACATCATGAAGAATTGTTCAAAATGTCTTTTGTTCAATGTGTAAAAATTACTTTGGGAAATATTAATCAAGAACAATATGAAGAAATTGCATCACAATAATATTTTGTTGGAGTTGTTTCAGTCTCTGGTTCTCAGGGTATAAATACACTTTGCCACACGGTTGAGGGGTGAAAAGGAGGTTATAACAATGGAGAGAAATGGTTACTATTATAATCACAAAATATTTCTATTCATACTCAGTGAGATTTTTATCACAATATTCTCTCAGGGAAATATACAGAGCAAGCGTCTGACTTGTGATTCACTGTATAAAAATATGATGACTCAATATAAATAATGTTCATATCATTTTAGTATTCAAACATTTACTTATGCATATGAGTTAAATTATGTGTTTGGTTATTACTAAAATTATTCCTGGGTTTGTTTTCTCGATACCAAAAGAGAATTGGATCATAGCCTGACTTTCAACCACAGAATTGTAGAATGGAAGACAGGAAAGAGATCATCTGATCCGGGTTGGTCCTTAACATAGGAATACACACACACACACACACACACACACACACACACACAATGACTGCCTTGGGTTTCAGTTTCACCTTACACAAACTTCAATGTTTACATGTTACTTCACATTTTCGAGTCTCATTTTCTCCAACTGTAAATGAGGAGGTAAGACTAGATTTGCATCCCAATGGTTTCTCAAGTAAATAGATAAAACAAGATCTTAAGGTCTCTTCTACCTCTGATGTTCTATGTTTCTGTGGAAGATCTAGAAAATAAATGATGGCAGGAAAATACTGTTTCTTTCTTAGTATTGTCAAATGAATGTTTGCCACTTAGACTGTATTTTTATTTACTAAATGAAGAAAACAAATTTGTGCTGATATCTCCAAGTTAGTATTTTCTTGAGATTTTGTGGCTGGCTAATCATATCCAGCAGGAGTAGAGTTAACCATTACAATTCTGTTGTTATTTTTGCATAATATTTGACAGTTCAGGACACCATTTGGAGTTTTTTTGTCAGAAATACTGGAGTGTTTCTTCAGCTCATTTTACAGATGAAGAAATTAAATCAAATGGGCTTAAGTCTCTTACGTAGGTTAACACAGCTAGTAAGGTTTGAGGCCAGATTTAAATTCACAATGAGGAATCTGCCTGATTCCAGACCCAGTACTCTATCCATTTTGCCACTTAAATGCCCATAATTTGATCATTCAGGTACCCTGGCATTATTGCTCATCCTTAATGGTAGAATTTGGGGCAAGAACTTCAGAGAAAATTACTTCAGCTGTGACTCTCTCTGAACATAGTCTTGACATCCAAGTATCTGTGTCATTAAATGTTTGAGTCCTTATACTTCATCTTTTCCTGGATTAAGTTCATCACCAGGAAGCTTGAAAAAAGTTGCGTGCCCAGCTGAAGAAGTAACACATGGAATAACTGGCACTCATGAAGAATCAGAACACCTGCAATCTGCCTAATTCCAAACTTGTCAAATTCTTCCCTCATGCTCTGAAATCAAGGTGCAATAGGACCTGTCCTTTTCATAAAGGGGCTCTTTTGTACCAAAGGTATAATTTGTAAGTGGGTACAGGTTGATGGTGCTCTCCAGGGTGAGAAGTTTGGTCTGCTGGATGTATTTGTGCCTGAACTGATTCACACCCTGGAACCAGTCCATGTGAGAAAGGTTGGGCAGAGCAAGAGACATGCTGGTGAGCAAGGGCATGGGCATGAGTGCTGGCAGCAGCAGACAGAAGCCAAGAAGAAAAAGCTGTTCCCCTCTGAGGCAAGATTAGAGACCCACATCAGCAAGCACTATCGCCACTAACATGCAGGTGCAAAAGAACGAAAATTTCTTGAAAGATGATGTCAAGCCCTTTTTTTATCATGGCTCTTAGTTAGTCCAGTAATATTTAAAATTTCTGACTTGGATTTATTTTCAATGTCAGTGGCTTTTCAAATGAGATATATGTTACATTGTCTTCTGTTTCTTCATTCTTTGGGTTCTATTTTATAATTTCTTGATTTCTCAACAAGTCATTAGCTTCCATTTGCACCATTCAATTTTTTAAGGAATTATTTTCTTTAGTGAGTTTTTGAAGTTCCTTTTCCATCTGGTCAGTTCTGCTATTTAAGACATTCTCCTCATAAGCTTTTTGGACCACTTTTGCCATTTCAATTAGTCTGTTTTTTAAGGTGTTATTTTCTTCAGTATTTTCTGGGTATCCACTAGTAAGTTGTTGACTCATTTTTTCACCATTTTCTTTCATCACTTTCTTTTTTTTGCAATTTTTTCTTTATTTCTCTTACTTGATTTTCAAAATATTTTTTGAGCTCCTCCATTTCATATTTATCTCGGAGACTTTTAATGTAGGAGTTTTGATTTTGTTGTATTCTTCTGGTAGTATATTTTTATATTCTTTGTCACTAAAGAAAGATTCTATGGTCTGAATTTTTTTACACTGTTTGCTCATCTTTCCAGTCAAATACCTGGTTTCCTAACTCTTTCTTAAGGTAGTATTCTGCTTCTAGTGGCGGTAGGGGTGGGGATGAATGTACTGTAATAGATTTCAGGGATTTTGTGTCAGTTGCTTGACAACCCACCCACCCATAGCTCCAGAAGCAGCAAGTGCTGCTTCTGCTCTTACTTCTGCTACTGCCACCACATCTGTTACTCTGAGTCTAGTGTCACACCACACTACATATTTCACCTAGGTCCCACAAAGTTTTCCCACTCACTTTCTATGCTGTGTTTGGTATTTGTGGATTGAGAATTCTAGAAACTGCTACAACTTCCTATGATTCAGTTCCCTGAGGTCTGCTACAGGCATTTCTGTGCAGCATGGCCCATGCTGGACTGCGTTCCACTCCTAACCCGGTGCAATATACCATTTTTGTTAACTTTCTAGGCTGTCTTGGGTTGGTGATATATTTCACTTTGGCATTTTGTGAGTTCTGCAACTCCAGAATTAGTTTAGAGTCATTTTTGCAGGTATTTTGAGGAGTTTGGGGGAGATCAAAAGCAGCTCCTTGCTTTTACTCTGCACTCTTTGCTCTGCTCTCATTTCTACTTTCTTTCTCCACTTTGATGTACCTACAATTCTGTATTATTAGTAACACAATACATTGATTAATCTAAAGAGATTGTTGTAGTATTTATTTCATGATATTTCAGGTCTACCATTCTACCATTATTTCTCTTCTTTTTAAAAAAATATTCAGCTTTGTTTTTTATCCCATTGTATATTTAAGAAATCAATTAAATTTTTGTCATTGTTTTTAGCCAGATAAATTTCATCTTTCTTTGTTCCTTCTTTTTTTCCATTTTTTCCTATTTTGATATTCTCAAGAGGAAGGTAATTTATTTCAATTTTCTTTCTTTGGATAAATAACTACAATTAATTATTTTATTTATCTTCTTCCTATTTCCATTGTATTTCTTGTGTTTCTGATTAGGCTCAGATTTTTAGTGTATGCCATTTTTTGTTGTATCTTGAGCTCCTTTGCTTTTTGGAATAAATTAATACAGATACAAACCACATTCTATCTCAAATTCCACCCACATTTAGGAATTTACATTTCACCAGCTTAAATCTCTTTTCTGAGAACTTTCTGGGAAGACAGAACTGGCCCTATTTGGATTGCAATCCACTTTTCTTCCACTGCTTCTGAAAACTCTAGAATAGTATTGTCTTCTTCAAATTCCATTTCATTCATATTTGAATTCTCTTGGTCACTTGCAGAATTTGTTGTTTGTCATTGGAAATTATTGAATTGAATCAAAATGAATTTTTGGGTTTGAAATTATATCTTTATTTTTGGATGCTGATTTTTGCCCCCATTGATGGAAATGTATATATTCTTTTGATATGGTGATTTGTTATCTGTATCAAGAAGCTATAGACAGATTTTTTGAATAAATGCATTATTGTGAATAAGCTTTACAAATTATAATCTTCTGGGGCATTTTAAGCTGTCTCTTAATATCCTCATATTTTCTAGATGATGGCTTTTGTTTACATAGATACCATGTATTATTTTAATATTACTGTTTTTTATTTCTCCCAGATTGTCTTTCCCTTCTGTGTATTTGCATCCTTAATCAAGTGTTCTTTCTTTTATTTAGAGAGACTTTCCACTGTGGATTGAAGTTTTTTTTTACTGTTCTGCTATTTTTTTCTGTTGTTCCAGCCATACAGTTTGACATTTGTTTCACTCTAACTTCTCTCAAGATTCTCATTTCTCAAGTGATTCTGCAATACACATCTACAATCTTGTGTGCTTTTGGGAATCTACATATTTCCATATTCCATCAGGTGTTGTTTCATTTCACTAAGTCTTGTAGTATTAAATTTGAAAGGTTTTTTATATTTAGATGTTTTAGTATTTATTTTTCCTTCTAATTTTAGGATTCTATCTGCTTGTATTCTAGGTTTTTAACTGACTTTTCTTTCTGTGGGGATCCAGAGAAGTTTCCATCTTCACATTTATATTTCACATTGCTTACTTTCTGACTGCTCCATCCTTGATGTCACATCCCAAGTGACAGGGCTTGACCACAGGTATATGTCAGATTTAACCCACATTGAGTAGTTTGTATTTTACCAACATAATTCTTCTTTCCAAGTAGCTTCTGGGATAGATTGGGATTCAATTGGATTGCAATTCAACTTCCTTTAGGCCCAGTACAGTTAAACATGAGATTTTTTAAAAATCTAGTCCTCTAACTTGGCTGCAACTTTTTATGGCATTTGGGAGGATTGGGTAGGTATTCTGGCTAGGGTCTCTGTAGTCTCATTGTTTTCTAATTTACAAGGTACCTAAGAACAAAGAAAGCCCAATTGCCCCTCTTTCCTCATATGGCTGCACAGAGTTGAGATCTGCCACATGTGTAATATAATGAGGACATAAGTGTCAATGTAATATGCACCAACAGTGATTTAATCAGGAAGGAAATCCTTGAGTGAGTGCCAAAACAAAAGGCTGTGAATCTGTTTATTCAGGCTACCAGAGCTTAAGACAAGTCTAGTTTAGTTTTCTCCACTGTTCATTACTAAAGCTGTCAAGTTGCTAGATCTCTTGCTTTTTTGTCCTGTAGACTCTGTTGAATTTGCTGTAGCACATAAATTCTCTTTTTAAGATGTCTTTAGATTTATTAAGGTCTAGAGAAAATGCCTATTTTTCTATATTTTTGCTCATATGACTCTGCAGTCTTTATTTTTCTTTAATGAAAAAGAAATTTATTGCAAGAAATATTCAACTATTCTGTAAATACAATATTGATTTCTCTCAATTTGATCATTTAACATGAAAGAAACTAAGAACTGTAAAGAACATTAAAGGTAATTTATTCTAACCTTACCTGAACAAGGATATTCTCTACTGCACACCTGATAAATAGTAATCCCAGTTCCTATTAGAGGCACCTAGTGAGAAAATTCTACTTCCTTAGACATACACAAGATAAAGAAGGTAAAGATAATTAATTATATGTCACTGAGTGCCCTTGGAGAATGGAATCAAAGAACAAAGAAAATTCTTTCCTTGTGATAATTTAGCAGAATTCTTTCATCATTTTCTCTTTTTTTGGGAATAAGCAAATAGAATACTGTGAAGACAGTTGTGGTTTATGAATCAGCAGTAGTTAACAGAGGGTAAAGAATTAGTCTAATTTTATGAAAGTTTTGACAAGGCCATACAAATGGGACAGCTTATTGGAATTTCATCCAAGCTTAGGGCATTTTGTCTGATATAGATTATGTACTATGTATTTGGAAGAAGAAAATCTGGGACATTAAAGAAAATTCTGAACATGATATGCCAGAGTCTTTACATATGGGGTAAAAGTCTTTACATATAGGAATACACACAAGAATCAGAATTTTGTTAGGACTTACAAATGGAGAGGAAAAAATGACTTTTGAAGCTATAAACATTGCTTCAATACTAAGTTTTGCATGAAAATCACATTCCAAACAGAAACTTTAATAACTGGTGGCTTTAAGATAAGGTTGAGAGATGATTCTAGGAAGATGGTGAAGTAGGTCAGAAAATTCTAAGATTTTTCCTTACAAAAGAGATATAACATCACATTAATATAAGACAAACATAAAGGAGTTATAATAAATAAGAATAGGTGCATAGCACTTATCTTTCTTGGACAAATTGAAGAAGGCTTGAAGAAAAATCCCAGGATGAGGTTTACTACCTTCAAAGTATAAAAACTTCCAGGCTAGGTGTTGCTTCAATAAAAAGCAGCAAAGCCTGGTGTTAGCTGTATTGGGAGACTACCTCAGCCCCAGTCACAGGGATTTTTATCCTCAGACAGTGAGTAGAATTGGGCATCTGAGCTGGAGAAGATTGAAGGAACCTCTGCTGACAATGAAGGCCATCCCCAGCTGTGCTGTGCAGACACAGCCAGGGAGAAGAAAGAACCAGCACAGCCCTGGTGAGTTCTCATTCAGTGGAGCAGGGACACGCCTGGCTATGGGCACTTACAAGAGGCTGGCGGTCTTGGTTTCAGTTTCATACAAAAGAAGAGAATTGAAGGAGAAGCTGAGACTAGCACCACTGTTTCTGTAACCCAGGAAAAAAGGTGATTACAAAAATTAATCTAATATACTTAAAAAATGAACAGGCAAAAGAGAAATAATTCAACTATAGATAGTTATCATAGGAAAACAGAAAAACAGAGATCATGTTCAGAGAAGGATACTGAAGCAAAGAAACCATCCTCTATCCCAAAGAGTAATGTCAAATATTCACCTGCTCCAAAAGAATTCATAGAGGAATGTTAAAAATTACTTCAAAATTCAAATGATAGAGATCGATGAAAAAATTACATATATATGTATATATATATGTGTGTGTGTGTATATAATATAATATATATAATATATAATGTACATGTATATGTATGTGTATATATAATATATTATATGTAATATATATTACATATAATACATATATTATATAATATTATATGTAATATTATATAATTATTTAGTATGTGTATGTATATATAATATAATATAGTATAAATAATAACAATACAAGAAAAAAATATTATGAAACGAAAGTCAACCAATTATGAAAGGAGATCCAGAATCTTAAGGAAGAAAATGACTCCTTGAAAACTGGGATTGGTCAAGGGAAATTCAATGAAATAATAAGAGATCAAGAAATAATAAAACAAATATTTAAAAACAAAAAAGAAGAGAATGTAAAACAAATCAAAAGAAATGATCATAAGAATAATTGGACTACCTGAAAGCTATGATCAAAAAAGAACCCGCTATAATAATACAAGAAATAATTCAAGAAAATTGTCCTGAAGCATTAGAACAAGAAGGAAAAGTGAAAATGGGAAAAAAATCCACTAATCAATGTCTGAAAGAAACCCTAAGAGGAAAACCCACAGGAATACTATAGTTAAATTTCTAAACCCACAACTGAAGGATAAAATATTATGAGCAGCAGGGAAAAAAATCAAATATGATGGCGCCACAATTAGAATCATCCAAGATGTATCAGTGGGGACACTAA
Source organism: Pseudocheirus occidentalis (assembly GCA_028646575.1). NCBI lineage: Eukaryota > Metazoa > Chordata > Mammalia > Diprotodontia > Pseudocheiridae > Pseudocheirus > Pseudocheirus occidentalis. The sequence goes on along the minus strand of JAQQSW010007024.1, from coordinate 2,805 downwards.
AAGACTGCAGGTCTAAAAATAGACATTTAGCGAATCATCAGATTTTTAGGTCTTTGTTTAAAAAAATTAACATAGTGGAAGATTTCACATACAAGATCCATGAGAAGTAAAAGGTAAATTCCAAATACTAATTACAAATGAATCAATAAAGATACACTGTTTACTTTTTATATATGTAAAAGATAAAACATCTATCTAAGACTGTTATTAGTAATTATATAGTTCATAACAAATATTGGGGTAGCCCTAAGTATGACATGACTTTAAAAAGAAATGATGTTTAAGATCAGTTAAAATGAGTAATTATCTTACCCTATTGAGGAAGAAGCAACACAGATAAATTAGGTGGGGGAGGACTGGTAGTTCTGATAACCTACTCCATCAAAAATGTATTCAAGAGGGAACAATACATATTTATCTAGAATAGTATAAAAGTTTTCTAAATTGAGAAAGAAATAAAATGCTAAGGGAATAGGGAGGGGGAGAGAATAAGGGAGGGATCTCTAGAGAAGAAGGTGAGGGAATGGGTTAAGGGGCTATAGAAGGATGCTTAGATTACTGGGAACTGGAGGATAAAAGTGGGATCTTTGGGGATGTAGGTTAAGTAATAGGAGGAAAGGTATTGGGGAGAAGTGAGGTACAGGAGTCAGGAGGGATAGGAAATAAGAGATATGCACAAACAGAAAACAATAAGGACTAGAACTTGTTAGGAAAAGCATATGTTTATATATGTATGTCTATGTATATGTGTATGTACATTTCTATATAAATATATTCATGCTTAATCCATGTAGCATTCAGGGGTTGGGGAAAAAGGGGAATAAATGAACAAAGTAAAAAGTATATAGAAAACAACAAAAGAAAACTTACAAGGAAGCAAAGAAAAGATGGATAGCTCTCAACACATTATGATAATTACATAGGCTTTCTTAAAAAGGATATAAATTGCTATTTATCTTTAATCCTCTCATATTCTGCTCTGCATGACATTTTTTCTTTTCTTATTTGGTATTCAGGTTTCAATATATTTCTTTTTCTTTTTTATTGTGTATTTAAGTTTAAAAAATAAAATTACAGAAGACAGTTAAGCACAAAGGAAGATGATGAAAAATATTGGAAAGTATATTTGAGAATTGAGAAATAAAACAAACTGAAGGTGTACAAAATGTTCTTAACCACATCTTCACAGTAAAAGTTGACATAGTGGTATAGTTAACATATGGTTTGACTACTCTGTTGATTATGCAAAAATATTTCATCATCAGTAAGAGAACATAGAAGGAATTTGTATGATGCCTTAGCAAACAATAGAGGGGACCCCTCTAATTAATCTACCATTCCCTTCCCAAACACTTTTAAACAATTTCTGCAATGTATATATTAAAATCAAATATGACTGAAATAATTTAAACCATGGAAATTATTTTAAATTAGCCTTTCAGTATCCATATCAAGTCTACACACACACATACATATATACATACATACACATCTATATCTAGGTATTTTATATATAATATATATCTGTGTATATATATATATATATGATATAACACATACATACATACATACATATAATAAAAATTGGAGGCCTAAGGAAGTAGAGTTCTTCTCACTAGGAACCTCCAAACATAGGTTGGACTACTGTTTATCAGACATGCTGTAGAGGGGATACTTATTCAGGCAATGCTGGAATAGATAGCCTTTAACTTACTTTACAACTCTGAGATTCTAACAAGCTCAAGTAAAAGACTGAGGGAAAAGAGAATACTGAAAGTGTCAGTGTCTTGGAAGATGTCCTGTGCAAATTTTGAATGGGTTGCAAAATTCTATACATATGTCAAGATTCTCCAGATGTTCCTGTTTTGTATATAAAACACTTTGTGAACCATAATGTTCTTTATCAGCTATAATAATAGTCATTAGTATAGTGAGAGGCAGCATGGGATAATGCATAGAGTGCTGGTCTCAAAGCAAGGACTACATGAATTTAAGTCCCAACTCTAAAACTCATATCATTTAATTACAATACTCTAAGGAATTTTCTAAGACTATAAGTTGCAGAGAATATTCCAGCTTTCAATGGAAAGGTAATTACTGTTAGTAGATAATTCCTTATACTACAGAAATCACAGATCCAAATGCTATCACTATATTGCTACCATGAAACTTTTAAATGTATCCTCAATGATATTAATGATCTCTCAAAATATATGGGTTTAGCAATCTGTAAAGCCAATCAGCAGTAGATTTCTGATAGAATGCTACTGTGAGGAGATTTTAAGATTTGGATTACACAGTATTAGCGAACACTCTGTTTATTCCATTACAAATATTTATTCAGTACAATGTTCACAGTTTCAGCAATTCACAATATTATATACAATCTTCAGAACAAGGGAAGTCTCTATGTTATATCTTACCACAGAAAGGAACAAGGAACAAGAGAAGAATCAGCTGGTTTCATAAGGGAGAAACCAGCTTCACACTTTAAGATTCAATCAGTCAAATAACAAAGGAATGACCTAGTTTCCCTAAGAGGGAGTTGATTCAATCAACAATTCACAATATACTGATCTTCCACTCATGGGGCAACGATTAACTTTAGTTTCCAAATAAAGTTCTTAGACAACCACACAAATCCTTCCACCCCTTTATTTCCAACAAACCTCAGTTTAATCCAAGGGGAGGCCTTTTCTTCACTTTGACTCTGGGTGGTGTCTCTGATTCCCTGGATCCCCTTCCCTGGTCCCAGCTCCCTCCTGAATCTGCCAGACAATCACCTAGATTCAGGAGCTGAAAGCT